>JABUQX010066178.1:0-17500 GCA_015478945.1 Trachelipus rathkii
ATCAGATAGTACTGACAGCAATAAATCGGTAACTTTCTCTTCAGTTCAGATTGCTAACTATAATCTGTCAAATGTCATATGATCCAATTTTTACAAGGCACTAAAAACATATTAAAAATCAAGTACTTAAAAAAATGATAAAAATACAATGAATTTCATAATGGAATATTTTAAGGCTGTTAACTTGTCAGTCTTATCCAACGTTTCAACGCAAGAAACCCAGGTCATCGTTAATGAATAATAACTGATCAAGTTTTCAACTCAACTTCGGTCTAACCCAACCTGAATCACAACTATCAAAACTTAAGAACAACTATTTCATAATGAAGCACTAATTCAACAGATCCAACTTAATTATATCATCTAGTATCCCTAAGAATTCCTGCTCAACTGCTCTGGAACAACAACATTTCAAAGATGTTACTAAACAATTTATGTTTTATGAACAATAATTTGTACTCACATAATGTGAATCAAACAACAAATGTAATTGTGGTTCCATTATATCACATCAGTATAACGGTGGAAGGTACCGTTAAAAGATTCATGAAATGAGCTTATGGTAATAAACCGTATCCGGCGAGCCAAAGCCCGGATTATGCTTTTACCTACCCTCCTTGTGTTTTTCTTCAGTGAAACTTTCCTTTCTTTTCTTTATTTTCTTCTTGACTAAGCAAAATAGGTCAAATGACGTTCCGTAGTTCCATCGCTGCTTTCGTCTCTTTGGGTGACTCAGATTAAGAGAAACAGTAAGATCTTCTTTTTTTCTCTCCTCCAGTTTTAAAATATAAGTATTCAACCCTATTTGTCTTTTTCATCCTCTGATATCTTTTATCGCTTTTTGGAATTTTGTTTATTCCTTGAAGTTCATGCTTACCTACCAAACCTTAAAAAAAAAGGTTATCTTCTCTTTCTTTTGTTTTCCGCAAGTTCTCTTCACTCAGTTCTTAACGATTTTTTTTCTTGGATCAGCAACCTCATGACAATGATGAAATTCTAGCCTTTCGACGAAAACAAATGATAAATTAAAAAAATATATTATGTAAAATGTTTTTTTTATATAAAACGTTAAAGCTACGAGAAAATTAAAATATTTTGAATTTTATTTTCTACTTTAAAAAAAGGTTAAAATTAAGAGCAAATATCATATTTCTCATATAAAATACAAGACGAGTTCCTTGAAATCACTGCCAATAACATAAGGCAAAACATAATTCAAGTCAATTTATATGGTAAATATTTATTTTAAAAAAAAACGAAAAAGAAAAGAAATAAGCAAAAATAAAAACTTCATATATATATATATATATATATATATATATATATATATAGTATATATAGTATATATATATATATATATATATATATATATATATATATATATATATATATATATATATATATATATATATATAAGTATATATTTATGAGAGCAACTGGCAGAGAACGAATGGAGTATATGAGGGTGAACTTCACTTTGGATAGTGATATGTAAAGTGAACATGATTTATTTATGGATGATACGCCCTTAGTGGCGAAGAATTCAGAAGGCTGTAGTGTAAGTATTTGGTGGAGGAGTTTGAGAGAGTGTGTGTGGACAAAAGGGTCTTAGGATAAACCCAGGAAAGAAAGCAGCTGAGTGCTCGAGGAGGATTGTTAGTGATGTAGGATGGGGGTTAGAGATTAGAAAGTAGAGTGGTATTAGAAGAAGTAAAGGTTTTAAGATATTTAGGGATGGATTTGGGTAAGGAAGGAGGAGAAGGAAGAGATAGATCACAGAGTAGAGAAGGAATGAGAGCATTGAGTGGTCTGAGGGAATTATGGAAAAGGGGGGAACATAAACCCAAGATAAGTATGTTTGAAAATATGTGTTCCAGCGGTACCATATGGGTGTGACACATGGGGGTTGAAATGCTAGGTCCAAGAAAGAAAGCCAGCGGTTTCAGATGAAAGTGCCGAGAGCGGTGCTGTGGGGGTTAAGTAAAGAGAGAGGATTAGAACAGGGTGATAAGAGAGATGTGATTGGAAAATGGTTTGGTGAGAAGAGCGGAGAAGGGAATGTTAAGTTGGTTTGGACATCAGGAGAGAATGTAGGAACAGCGGGTGGCTAGGAGAGTTTGGGCGGCGGAGGGGATAGGAAGGAGAGGAAGGGGGAGACCAAGAAGAAGGTGGATTGATGGAATAAAGGAAATGCTGGAAGAGAGAGGGATGAGGGTGGAGGATGGTAGGGTGTTGGCGAGAGATAGAATGGAATGGAGGAGGTGGGTGGGGGCGAGATGAAGGAAAATATGAATTAGGGAAGTTGCACGTACCACTACACCGCTTAAGCGGGAATAAGTGTTTGTATAATAATAATAAAAATAATAATAATAATAATATATATATATATATATATATATATATATATATATATATATATATATATATATATATATATATATATATATATATATATATATATATATATATAAGTTAAGTTAAGTTAAGTTAAGCTGCCTGAAACTGAAATCAAGTGAGTGATTGATTATATATTATTATCCGATAAAATCTTTTACCGATAATCGGTATCGCGATAATTTTTGTTCCAAACTACCGATAACTATATGGCGATAATTTATCGCGATAACGGTTTCGGGTTATCTGCTATCCGATAAAATCTTTCATCAATAATGGGGATCGCGATACTTTTTGTTATATATATATATATATATATATATATATATATATATATATATATATATATATATGCATTTTTTTTAGTATATATATATATTCGTGTATATATATATATATATATATATATATATATATAGCAGTAGCAGAGCAGTATAGGTATTTACATATAGATGTCTACATATATATATATGAAGATAGTATATATATATATATATATATATATATATATATATATATATATATATATATATATATATATATATATATATATATATATGTATACGCGTTTTTTCTGGCACTTTGATCGGGCTTCTACGCTAACTATAATTGGAGTGACTGCTTTGACTCTGGTGACGCTTCAGCTTCTGCTGATAAGGTGGGAGCTGTAATCGTTGATGGGATGAGCAGGTTCATTCCTTCTTCGACTAAATCTTTCTCTCCACATAATCCATGGTTCGATCGTACTTGTTCTCTGGCCATTCAGGCTAGAGACAGTGCGTATCGGGAATGGAAAAATTTTCGTCCTCCTATCACTCTTGCTAATTTTCATTCAGCTAGAAATCGTTGCAGGGATACTCTTCGACGAGCAAAGCGGGCTTTCATCAAACGAAAGTGCGCTAACCTCCTTGGTTCTCCTGCTGACAAATCTTTCTGGCCTCTTGCCAAAAACATCTCTAACAACTGCTGTAAATCTGCCTTTCCTCCTCTTATTTGTTCTGATGGTTCTGTTGCTAATTCTCCAACTGAAAAGGCGAATCTCTTCGGCCTCTTATTTTCCTCTAATACAACCCTGGATGATTCTGGCAATCCTCTTCCTACTCCTCTCAGGTGTCCCATGCTCCTTTGCCTGTGAATACATTTGATCGGGTGCATGGGCCCTGGAAATCTATGAACGTTAGAAGGCGGGTGGCCCGGATGTCCTTCCTGTGTTTTGAGGGAGTGTGCTTCCGTGCTGGCCCCCCTCTCGTTCAACTATATTCTCTATGTCTGAATACTAACACTCTTTCCCCTCAATGTTGGAAGCACGACATGTCCAACCGATTCCGAAAAAAAGGGAAGCCGCTCTGAATCCCTCTAACTATCGCCCCATAGCTCTCACTTGTATTCTATCTAAGATCTTTGAAACCTTCTCAACTCTCCTTTCTTAGATCATTTGGAATCTCATTCACTTCTTTCGATCGACAGTACGGCTTTCGGCGTTCTAGGTTCCACTGGCGATATACTTTCCTATCTTACCGATTATCGTTCGCCCCCCTTAGAACTATGGAGACCGCGTGGTGGCGCGCTTGACATATCCAAAGCATTGACCGGGTATGGCACCAGCGTCACTGCTCTCCAAGCTCCTCTTCTTTTAGGTTTCTCCTCCTTCTCTTTGCTTACTTATGTCTAGTTTTCTCTCAAATCGCTCAATATCATCTGTTGTTGACGGGGAGACTTCTTCTTTTTCTGTCAATTGTGGTGCTCAGGGTTCTGTCTTATCTCCTACTTTATTCTTACTTTTCATTAATGATCTTCTCACCTGCACATCTAACTCTATCCACTCGTATGCCGATGACTCGACCCTTCATTCTTCAACTCATTTCACTTCTGCTTCTTTTACATCTAGAATTGCCTCTCGTCTTAATCTTTCCGATTCTATTCCTCGCATCTGGATAGAATTTCCGTGTGGCTGTCTCAACCTTGTGAAATTTACCTAAAAACCCAACTCTACAAATCTCCCTCTCTAAAACACCTTCCAACTTTCCTATTCTCTTCGGTTCTCTGTCTCTCCTGTTGGCAAAATAAACATCCTTGGCCTTAACATTAACAAAAAAATGTCTTGGAAACCTCACATCACAACGGTTGATAGGGCGGCCCCAAAGAAACTGGGAATTCTGTTTAGACTGCGAGACCTTTTTTTCCTTCTTCTCAGTTACTTCAGTTATACAAGGCCTCATCCAAGCCCTTGTATGGAGTACTGTTTCACGGACGCGCCGCTCCCCTCCGGCCTTTCGAAAAAGGTCGAGTCAAATAAAAGACTTATAAACTGTTCCGTACTTTCCACTTCACTTGACCCCCTATCTTTACGGCGCGATGTGGACACTCTATCTTTCTATAGGTACCACAGCGGCAGATGCTCGAGGGAACTTGTAACTCGCGTACCACCAAATTTACGACGCCCGCGTAGCACAAGGGGTGCTGTGTCTGCGCATGAGGTTTGTGTGAATATTGGTAACTCCAGGCTAGTTCGGGGGTGCTTCTTCCTTTCCTGCCACCTCTGTCTTGTGGAATTCTCTTCCATCTTCTGTGTTTCCTGCTGAATTTAATTCCTCACTTCAAAGCTTGCGTCTGTGCTCATCTGGTAATTTGCGTTAAGTGAGTTTGAGACGTACGTGTAACACCCACTCCTTGAATAGGGCTCCGCCCGTGAGTGATGGTGACAACTAAAAATATATATATATATATATATATATATATATATATATATATATATATATATATATATATATATATATATATATATATATATATATATATATATATAGGTTATATATATATTCAGTGTTTCGCCTGATGTGAATGAGGGCTTTTGAAGAAACAATGGCCAAAAAGTCAGAGGTCAAGGCCATGATGGAGAAGAAGGTGGAAGAGTTGTTGCGGCACCGAACTCGAGATCGCCAACAGTACCAGCAGCAGCAGGAAAGGGACATGGAAGAGAAGGACTACTACCCAAGCATCTGTGATGCTGATGATTACACTGTGAACTGGCACCTGTTGTCAACGTCATTAATAAAGATCAATCAAGAGTAAAGCTGTTCTCATTGTAAATGATGCAGGCTAAATCGACAGACAGCCTGTCAGACCTAGCTTAACAATGAGAAGGTGCTCATTGATCTCTTTATAAGATACAATACTGCATTGCCGTCTAGCTCTGTGGTGGAGCGATTGTTCTCCTCAGCAAAGATATCTACAGAGCTAAGAGGAATACTATCCTCTGTCAGATGAAAACTTTTTAATATGTTCATGTTTAAGTAAGGGAAACATACAAATACTGCAGAAGGCCAGAACCTAGAATTTATATTTTTATATTGGATAAATTATAATTAACTTATTCTTGATTTCATTTCAAATCCTTTATTAACGTTTATATTTGGGTTTTTACATACATTATAATCTATAACATCAGAGCATAAATTAGAAAATAAATCTATTATAAGAAACACTGAGAAGCAAGAGAAAAAAATTAAATTTATTTAATAAGATATCCAAAGTTTTACAAGTTATATAAACCAAGTAGCAACATTCCCATATTTTCTGGGCACGTGTCGGTAAAGAAAACTAAAAATTTTATATTATAATCTATAAAATAGGTGAAAAGATGTAATAAATTTATTTTTTAACATTTTTCTAAAAGTTGAAGTCAGAAGTTTTTTTTTTTAACATTTTACTATAATAAAATGGAATACATAAAAATTTTGATTTATCGATTTATCGGTTGTCGCCTTATCTGCGATATTTTTATCACGAGTTATCGGATATCGGTTATCGATGATAAGGTTTTCGTTATCGATTTATCGGTTATCGCGATAACATTTTTCGTTATCGCCCACCCATGTATATATATATATATATATATAGAGTAGTATATATATATATATATATATATGTATATATATATATATATATATATATATATATATATATATATATATATGTTAGTATAAGCAAACATTTATAGAGGGTATAGATAAAAGGGAGTGGAGGGAGAGCGGTAATAGTACCCCCTTATATAAGGGTAAGGGAGTAAGTGTGGGAACTGTAGAAATTATAGGGGAATAAGTTTACTGGGAGTGTTGTAGGGAAGGTATATGCTGGTATTTTTGTCTAAGAGCGCCTATAATTCTGGAAGGACTAATGATTGTGAAGAACATGCGTTAGAGGTGAGGATGTGTGGATCAAACTTTACATTGAAACAAATGAGTGAGAAAATGCGGCATAAGAAGAATAATTCTTTTTAGTTTTTTTGAATTTGGAAACAGGCGTATGATAGGGTTAATAGGGAAGCCCTATGGCAGGTGTTAGTGATATATGGTGTTGGTGGTAGGCTTCTGAATGGAATCAAAAGTATGTATGACGATAGTGAAGCGTGTAAGAATAAATGGTGTCAATGGTGATTGGTTTAATATTAATAGCGGAGTGAGGCAGGGTTATGTGTTATGTCTCCTTGGTTATTCAATTTGTATATGGATGTGGTTATGAAAGAATTAGAGGTGGGGATGGCAGGAATTGGTGTCAGAATGATGGAGAATGGAGATGAGTGAAAGCCCCCACCTATTATATGCGGATGATTTGTCTTTCTGTAAAGAATCTGAAGAGAGTTTGAGAGGACAGGTGTGAGTGCAAAAGGAGGGGTTTGAAAGTAAACGTGGATAAGAGTAAGGTTATGGTTAGACTCACAAATTCCCCAGCGTGAAGTTATGTTAGACATATGCCAGGGAACAAGTGTCTGAGTTGAAATATTTAGGATATATGTTGAATGAAAAGGGAACAGATGATGGAATGGTAGTAGAAAAGCTGTGAATGGAAGGAAGGTGGCTGGTGCAATTAAATTGTTGGTGGATGTAAAGGGACTAAGTATTGAGTGTGCTAGGGTCTTAAAATAGGGTATGCTGTTTACCTGTGTTCTTGTATAGTAGTGAGACTATGGTCTGAAACAAGAGATTAAAGTTCAATGTTCAGATGGACAATCTAGTGGCAGTGTGGTGCTGAATTAATAAATTGAGAATGAACTTATTAGAGAGTGGTGTGTGGTGTGAAGAAAGGGGAAAAATGAGAATGTTCCAGCATATGTTGCGATGGTTTGGGTCATATGGAAAAGGATGAATGATAGTCGGTTGGTTAAGCGGATGTATGTAGTGGCGAGTGTGTTGGAACCGACCGGTTGGGAGACCGAAGAAAAAGCAGATTGAGTCAGTAAAAGTGAATGTTTGAAGGAGAGAAATGTGAGTTTGGTAGAGGCGAGAAGAAAGGTGTATAACAGGGAGTGGAATGGCGTGGGGATTGTGAGGCGGCCGGTGGCCACCTGGGCCAGGATGAACCCTTACATTAATGATTTAATAGTGAGGGTCCATCGTTGTCCCATGAAGCTTTAGGTGGATTTTCTGGACTGCATTTTGAGTTCTCACTCACTAATGGTACTGAGGAAGTGTAAAGCGCCTCTTTTCGGACTTGTGTCATGTTCTTCTTCTGCTTTTTTTCCGATGCTTGTTACGCACCTTACTCTCATTCTTGGGAAAATAGAAGGAAGATAAAGAAAGAAAGAATATATATAGAGTATATATATATATATATATATATATATATATATATATATATATATATATATATATATATATATAGAGTATAGTATAGTATAAAGTTATGTTATATATATATATATATATATATATATATATATATATCGATATATATATATATATATATATATATATATATATATATATATAAAAGAGTTACAGAGTTTCTATGTAGAAAGGTGTAGATATGTGGTTAGTGTGCTATATATATATATATATATGTTATATATATACATATATATATATTGTTGTGACAAATATATATATAGTATATTTTATTATTTTTATATATATATATATATATATATATATATATATATATATATATATATATATATATATATATATATATATATTATATATATATATAAAGTTATATATATATATATATATATATACATATATATATATATATTAGTATAGCAGCAGCAGCAGCAGTATATATATATATATATATATATATATATATATAGTATATATATAAAAATATATATATATATATATATATACTACTCGTCAATATTAACCCACCACTGGCTCATATGACGCTAACAGATTACAGATTGTAAAAGTGTTGGGGGTGTATAGGGTCCTATAATTAAGGTAAATGACAAAGCACTTAACAGCATTTAGTGATTGGGGAAGGTTGTGGCGGGGGAATGCTGAGTACGTGGTCCATTCAGGTGTGAATTTAACCTATAACCATGGAAAGGATTGAGCGTCGACTAACACTTGATGAGCTCGTAGAGATTACTTACCACCCTCCGTGCCGAGAGGTACGGATACCGTGAACTCGGTCGATGGTTTGGTGTGGCGGAAACAAACAGTGCGCGGGTCGTGCAGCGATACCATGACACCCAGGAGCACGCAAGGTGGCGGTGCCGGTAGGGAAGGTCACGAGCCAAGACTGGCGTTGAACACCATTTTCTGTTTATGTGGGCCGTAAGAGAGTAAAGAGACAGCCATAAACAGCAGGCACCGTCTAATACAGCCGCAGGAGAGTGCGCCATGGGAGCCGTGGGAGCAATCATACAATATGCCGACGTCTTGTGGAAACATTTGTTGTCACGAAGGCTGGCCATAGGGACCACGACACACCAGAGTATATATCGACGGAGCGACTAGCATTTCTGCCCGGGAACACCTACATTGGACCGCCGGCGCGATTGGACGAATGTGCTGTTTACGGATGTGTCCAGAGTCGGTCTATACACCTCCGATCGGCGGCGATTCAGAGTCTACTCACGACCTAATGACATGTGTGCATTGTAATATGCGAGAGGCTACCATTTTGAGGTGGATTTCTTATGGTCTGGGGAGGCATTTCTTTAACGGTCCACACGGTACATCGCAGATATGTTCCCTTGATCCAGTATGTACATCAGATATCCTTGACCCGTATGTCGTGTCATATACCCACTGCATTGGTGGCTGATTCGTCCTAGTGCATGACAAACGCAAAATCACACAAGGCCAGATGTGTCACCAAATACCTAACGACGGTCTATAAATCAGGACATTGGATTACCAGCATGTTTCGTAATCTAAACCCAATTGGAACATTGCATATTGTGGGGCATGTTGGAACTGTGGTTGCGACAGCTGCAACCACCGCCAGGAACCCTCCATTCGCTAGAACAGGCGGTGCGACGTATGGGATCAAATTTCCGTGGAGGACATTCGGCACTCTAACTGGAGAGGCGATGCCAGCCGTGGGTGAAGCCGTCGTCCGTGCCAGACGTGGCCACACACGTTATTGAGTAAACACCATCCACACACAAACCCTTCACCGCGATAACGTCCCACATTGGAGGAAAACGCATCAATCACATACAGAACCCATTCGTAGGCCCCCAGGGGATTCCTAGGCTTTTAGGACAATCTTACCACTATATAATGTTCCCGATGCTATGTTATTTGCATAACAAAGTTACACACTCAGCGTTCTGGTCTTTTCTGTAACCTGTTAACGTCAAATGAGCCAAGTGGTGCGTTAATTTTGACGAGTAGTATATATATATATATATATATATATAAATATATATATATATATATATATATATATATATATATAAATTTGTATATATATATATATATATATATATATTGCATAATGATTAGCAATTAGATAAGATGTTAGCAGTGCAAATATAGTCTGAAATATTACATATCTTTTACTGCCTTCCTCTGGGATTGAACCGCTTGTTGCGACGAGGAGCATTATACCTCGATGTTTTACGAGGAGGATAGCTCTCAGTCAAAGCATCGGGTATATTGTGGTTCAATAACAGAGAAGGCAGTAAAATTATTTACCTTACCATTGTAGTTTCTTTCTTAACAATATATATATATATATATATATATATATATATATATATATATATATATATATATATATATATATATATATATATATATATATAGTCAGTCTTCTAGTTATTTCAACAATCCATATCTCCAAAAACTACAACAGCTACCGGGAAAAATAATTACATTGCTGGATTGCTGGTCTAATTTTAGTGTGGAAAATGTGACTCACTAGTATATATAGGTATATAATATATATATATATATATATATATATAAATATATATATATATATATATATATATATATATATATATATATATTTCTCAAAAACTACAATAAATAGCTACAGCGAAAAGGAATACATTTTTGGAATCCTGGTAAAATTTTTGGATGGGAAAATGTAAAAAAAAAAAAAAAAAAATTATTGTTAACAATTATGGTAATATGATTAGAAAGCCTATTTGGACTTTTATTGGTTACTCGTTAAAATAAATAGACTTCCAAGTTTTTTCTTTTTTAAATAAAGAATACCCCCAGGGTATACCGCACCGATGGGGCAGTCCTGGTCTCTCGGCCTTCCGGGAACCATGGGTAGGACTACCCCTCCGCCCTCCGGGAAGGGTCTCCGGAACCCCCGCTATTTGCATTTGGGTGCTGCATCTTCCGCCCCTCCCCTACCGGGTATGGAAAACGTCCCCCTGTGTTCCCGTCGGCTCGAGCCCTCTATATTGCCGTGTAATACATTACAAATAATATATATATATATATATATATATATATATATATATATATATATATATAGTTAGCAGCAGCAGCAGTAGCATATATATATATATATATATATATATATATATATAGCATATATATATATATATATATATATATATATATATATATATACAAGTATACTTATGTCCTAGCACTCCCCAGTAAGTACTAGAGCCAATTTTGTTTAATTGTTTTTTTTTTTTTTTACATTCCTAACTAAAATTTTACAAGGATTCCAAAAATGTATTTCTTCTCCCTGTAGCTTTGTGTTTTTGAGCTTTTCTTTTTTTTTTTTTTTTTTTTTTTTTTTTTTTTTTTTTTTACAGTTTCATCGGTAAAATTTTTGCTGCAGGATTATCGACTCCAATATTTTCCCTGTAGCTCTTGTAGTTTTTGAGATATGGATAGTGGCTCTTCTTTTGGTAAGCTTGGCCATATATATATATATATATATAGCAGCATATAAAGAAGAAGAGTTATATATATATATATATATATATATATATATATATATATATATATATATATATATATATTTATACGATATATATATATATATATATATATATATATATATATATATATATATATATATATATATATATATATATATATATATATATATATATATATATATATATATATATATATATATACTCGTCAAAAATAACGCACCACTAGGGTAAATGTCACTTGCAGGAACGGGAAGGCCCCTAACCCCATAAAACCCCACACCAACACAGACGACAGCATCAGTGTAACTATGTAACCAGAGAATTGGCTGCAGTATTGGGGCCGTCACCGCGATAAATTTAGGAAACCATAAACCACGTAACTAGACCTGGGAGAGGTGGGGGTAGGTTATGTCGGGGGTATAATCGAGCGAGGGATCATTTACGTACGAAGCGACTCCGATAAACATGGAGAGGATAGTGCGTCTGTCAAGAGATCAGTGCGTGCAGATAACAACAACATCCACGCCGAAAGACACGGGTACCGGGCACTTGGTCGACGGTTCGGTGTAGCGCACACAACGATTGCACGGGTGGTCCAACGGTACCAGGAAACTCTGACACATGATCGCCGGCGAGGACAAGGTAGGCCCAGGGCCACGACACCCGTGGAAGACCGATTTATACGTCTGCGTGCATTAGAGCGCTGCACAACGGCACGACATCTGCAGATACAGCTGGCGGAAGTACGGTACCAGTGTGAGTGACAATACAGTGCGCTCATCGCCTTGCAGAATATAATTACCGGCCCTGAGGCCTGCATTACAGGTCCACCGCAACGCTCGCCAGCACATCGAGTAAAGCGCGACTGGCACTTGCCTTCGAGAACACATCCGCTGGACGGTCGACGATTGGGGCAAAGGTGCCTTTTACGGACGAGTCGAGAGTGTCTTTGTACGTCTCGGACAGGCATGCTAGAGTATACCGGACGACAGACGGAGAGGTTCGCTCACGTAATATGCTAAAAAGCAGTCGTTTGAGGTGGGTCGGTTTCAGCATCTGGGGAGGCACTTTTATCGGGGCTCCATGGAGTTGCACACTTCGATGGAGGGGCACCTACAGCCGTAATGTATATCACAGACATCCCTGGAATAGTCGTGCCATATGCCCCCTACATCGGTGACTCTTTCATCCTAATGCATGACAATGCAAGACCACACAGGCCCAATGTGTGAACGACTACATTAGGACGGTTCAAATTACGGCGTTGGAGTCGCCAGTATATAGTCCGGACCTCAATCCAATCGAACATTTGTGGGATATCCTGCAACCCCCTCCACGGACCCTCCCGGACCTGCGACAGGCACTGCACAACGTATGGGATCAAATCACTGTCCAGACACTCGCCCACTCATCGAGAGCATGGCAGGACGGTGGTAGTCATTCGTGCCAGAGGGGGTCGTACACGGTATTGAGAAACCCAACACCCCCTGCGGCCGTCGCCGTAAGTACCAACAATGTGTATTTGCAGTGACGAACCTCCGAACCCTACTCCGAGACCATTTGGCTGCACTTTAGCCTTATTCTATCAACCTACGGTTCTGGGGAAGAATCCACCATGTTATTGTCATTGTCCAATAAAGTGTCTTCGCGCTTTTCAACCTTTTCTACCCTTCCTTCTCGCCACATATCTTGTGGTGTTAGTCAAGGGAAGGGAGGTAAGTATATAGGGTATATAGCAAAGATATATATATATATATATATATATATATATATATATATATATATATATATATATATATATATATATATATATATATATATATATATATATATATATATATATATATATTAGAGAGAGAGAGAGAGAGAGTAGAGAGAGAGAGAGAGAGAGAGAGAGAGAGAGAGGAGAGAGGAGAGAGAGAGAGAGAGAGAGAGAGAGATGATGATGATGATGATGGTGTTGGTCATGATACAACACTCGATAAAATAATTCCCATATAGTTCCCACAGCTCCCCTTATCCCCTTACATATACCTCCTTCAATCCTTCGGAACTATACCCCTCCATAGAGGCTTTATACACAACTTCCAATCCAATCAATCACAATCTTGTCTGCATTCTTTATCATCTCACCGATAATTTCATCCATGTCTGCAGATTTACCATCAACTTTTTCACTCTACCTATTGCCTCCTCTTTTCAAATTACTTCATCCAAAAATTACACACATTCAATATCACCTCTTCATTCCAGCTAATATTATGCAGATTTTCGAAGTTTTTTCTCTCCGCAATCTTATCTCACATCCATTTCATCAGTCACGAAAGTACTATCCCTGTCTACTATTCTTTGAAGATTCCCTTTACACTCTTTCTTAACCTTTTTCACTTCCTTCCTGAAGAGCTTCTTATTCCTTTAAAAATCCACAATAAACATCCTTTCAAACTGTTGATTTACCTCTTTTTTCCTCCTGCATATGCAACTTTTAGTTTCCCTTTTTAACTCCTTATACTGGTATATTTCCATACAATTTCTTTGGAGACCTCATCATCATTGGTTTTTAGCACAGCAACCTCCTCTTTTGTACTTTTAACCGCTTTCATTACCTCCTCATTCAACCACTCACTATTAACATTCTTACTTCTTACTTTAGCACATCCACATATTCTCTTGCACTACTAACAAAGGATTTCTTCATTTGCGTCCAGATTGGTTCAGTTTCACCAGGTTCACATTCAACTTATTTATTTTCAAGTGCTTTCACATCTCCTTTTTCTTATAACTTTGTAGACTTAACTACTCACTCATAATCCTCCCCAATTCCTTCCTTATTTCTTTCCTCTTCATCCATGCCCCATGCACTAACTTAATATTACAAAACATGATGATCTGATGTTTCCATCCCCAACCACCTCACTGATTTAACGTCTATCATATATTTCAACATTTCCTTCACCAACACAAAATCAATCAGACTTTTCACTTCAATACCATCTCTACCTAACTCAACTCTCGTATACTTTTGAATATTTTGTGCCCGAAAATGTGTTATATACTTTTACATATACCTCTTCCCTCAGAGAAGTCAATCACCTTCCAACTTTCTCATTTTCTACCGCAAACCCAAAGGCACCTGTTATACCAGCTCTTTTCGATCGCCTACCCAGCCATTTGTTGATCAACACAATCAATCTAAAGATCCTACTCACCCGTCCAACACATCATTCAGTTATCCAGATAGTCACACTCTCCACAACATCACCTTCAGAAGGACCATATGTTACAAACTTACTTACAACCACACACATACCTTGACCTTTTCAAACTTAAATTTAACCATTAAAATTCTATTAAACCTGTCACACCAAGCCGGAACATTATATAATAAGTTAGTTGGAGATGGCATTACATGCAGGGAGAGTGTGGCTCCAGAAACAGCAGAACCAAGACTATATTAAACACTTAAGTGCACCTCAAAACTCTGTGTAGAGATGTTATGATCACTTTATTGAAGCCCAGAGCAAATATCACATTACTGTTAGGAAAAACTACCTTGTGGTATCCCCTCACCTATGACAAACCTTCTGGGTAGGATGCATCAGAATCGTACCTGAAGAATCTCTTGATATTAAGGGCTGAAAAGAGGGAACCGACCCCCCCCGAGACAGAGAACGTGGAGACCTTTCTTATTAGTCTTAACTTCCATGTTAAGTCATGTGTTTTTTCTAGGTCGAAGAACACCGCTAAGATCATTTTTTGTTGGAAAATTCCCGCGTATGTCGTGGTCTAAGCGAAGATGATCCAATATGGAACGTTGTTTACGGAAATCAAATTGGAGAGAGAAGAAAACGCTTGAAGTGGGTTATTGTCCCACATTCAACCGAGGAACAAAGTTTTAATTCATCAATTTGCATATATGGCATCTTTTGAGACCCATATTGTCAATATCTGCTATAGTTTCTTCCTTCCCGGGGTTAGAAATGGAAACACATGGATTGTTGGACCAGATGGAAGGAGAAAATACCATCCACCCATATATAGACTAGAGGGGATCGAACGCTGAAACTGATGGGTGATGTCAATCATTTGATATGAAATGCTTTCATGTCCTGCTGGCTTATACGCCGAAAAGGCCTCCCGATTCTGATATACAGTGAATGACTGTATGGAGTGGTCTTTTTCCAAAGTGGTACAAAGTCAGGGAGCTGCTCCTGGAGCGACGTGAGCGAAATGGTTCACTATATCGGGCACTCCGGTAGAACAGGTCTCAAATTGGTAGCCCAGTGTGTCAGTCACTGCTCCTGGATGTGGCAATCACAATGAGACGTCAGGTCCATATTGAAGGACGATTGGTGGTTCCTCATGGTGCTTTCAAGAAATTTTCCTAACAACCCTTTGAAGGATGTGGACGAATTTACCCTAGGAACGGTTCTTCACCTGTGGTCCAAGGAATACTTCAAAGGGGTTCGAGAAGGCTTGACGAAATGTTAAGATCTTTGCAGTTAAAATAGAAAAAAATGAATGATTGTGGGTTAGGTTAAAGAAAGAAAAGGTGCTGTAGAACAAATTTCGATTGTTTTTTGCTTGTATAAAACTTTTTCTAAAGATTTTTACATTTTTGTTAAATATGTAAAAATTTACAGTATTTTCTCAAAAAAAAAATTTGAAAAATACAAAAAAAAGACTATGAATAAATTCTCTTAAATTATTGAAGACTCTTCATGAGTAATTTTAAATAAATATTTTATCGCACTTTAGACTTTTAAATCTTGAGTTAAGTCTTGGTGATCCACTGAAAAAAATTAAAGGTGATTTTATTCCTGGTCCAAAAGTATATTTCAGATTACTTGTAACTAAATTAAATAGAAAGCATAATTTGTTTCCAAAC
Source organism: Trachelipus rathkii (assembly GCA_015478945.1). Taxonomy (NCBI): domain Eukaryota; kingdom Metazoa; phylum Arthropoda; class Malacostraca; order Isopoda; family Trachelipodidae; genus Trachelipus; species Trachelipus rathkii. The sequence continues at coordinate 16,434 of JABUQX010066178.1, forward strand.
TTCTCTGTATTTTGGCTAGTCTAAACGAGCACATTTTTCATTAAATGAAAGAGTATTCTATATATTTTCAAAGCATTTTGAAGTATAAATAATATATTATATGATTCAATTTCATTTTACAAATTCTTTGAGAGTATTAATTAATATTATAAAACAAATTTGAATGTTATAGTTTTTAAAATTTCAAATAAACCTGTAAGAGTGGTTTACATCAAATAAAAACATTAGAGTTGAGAAACATTTTATACAGGTTTCTAAAATGTCTTTGATCTATACATATTTTCTGAGTTGTCTCCAAAATTGGAAAGAATTCCCTCTATATTTCAGAAATAAGTAAGGAAGATTGATAATTTTCTAGAACATAGCTTGACCAACATATTTATACTAGAATTAGATCACCTATTAGTTTCACCTCCTAGTCAGCTCATCAAAAACAAGAGCAAGAAGGTTCTTGTAACAACGTCCATTAAAAATGTGTGAAGTTTATATGTAGCATACTTTGGAATGCCAGTTAGGGATCAAGACAAACCCCTGGGCACCCTTGCTGTTTGCAATACAGCCAAAAAACCCAGAAGGTAAAGAGTCAATTGTTGCTTGTGTAAGTGAGTATAAATCTTTAAAATGAATATTATAAAGTAAATGTAAGTTAAATAATATTAATTTCATATTTTTTTATTTTGTAGGATGGTTTAGAGAGGAAAATGAGCCTATGGACCACTCAACCAACTGTTACTTCTGCATTGTGATCTTTCCAAATGAAGAGCTGGAAAAATGCCCAGTTAATCACCCAGACCTTTATCTTCAATTGCATCAGTACCACACAAGTGCGGTTGATCTTCCTGTACCTACTCCTCCAGAAAGAACTCACCTATCCTCAGAAAGCAACAATTTAGACGATGAAAACTTCATTGAGAATATAGACTACAATCCCAGAATGCAGGTGGTGGAAAGAATCCATACTATCCAAATCAAAGAGACATAAACGACCTTATCAGAAATTTTGGCTTAACAAAGTCAAATGATGAGCTTTTACTTTCAAGACTCAAAGAATAGACTTTCTTAGATGA
>JABUQX010066178.1:22500-55000 GCA_015478945.1 Trachelipus rathkii
GAGATGAACAGTAGTATTCATACAAAACTAAATGATATTGTAGCAGTTTTTCGACCAGTGCTGTTTGTCCACTAACCGATTCAGTTGTAATATTTACTATCAAAAGCTTAAAGTAAAAATAATACCGTCAATACCTAGTCCTGCTCGAAAGAAGAATTCCTCTCCATCTCGCAAATAAACATCCCATATTCTGGCTGCAACATCCAATGGGAATGAGCGCGAAAAGACAGTCAATACCCAATCCAAGAAATACATATTCGGGAGTACGTTCAGATTCTTCAGATGACCTGCTATGTGAGGAAGGTTTTCATGGAGAACTTCTTCAAAAGTTGCAAAGTAGGCTTGCATCTGACAACATAACATAACAAATATTAAAGCAAATATTTAATGTCTAAAAGCACTTAAATATTGCTTATATATTAAGGGTTTATTTTTATTCAATGTCAACCTATTCCGAAGAAAAACCACCACTATGATCCTTCTAACTCTCACTTGTATCCTATCTAAGATCTTTGATACCCTTCTCAATTCACATTTCCCAATTATCTGGAATCTCATTCTCTTCTTTCCGATCACCAGTACGACTTTCGGAGCTCGAGGTCTACTAGTGATATAATTTCCTATCTAACCGATTTATGGTTTTCCACCCTTAGGGACTATGGGGAGACATGTATGGTGGCGCTTAAAATATCAAAGGCATTTGGCAGGATATGGCACGTGTCACTACTTTCTAAGCTACCCTCCTTTGAGTTTCCTCCTTCTCTTTGTCTCTGCTTACTTATGTCTAGCTTTCTTCCAAATTGCTCAATTTCGGATGTTGTTGATGGGGCGACTTCTTCCTTCTATGTTAATAGTGGTGTTCCTCTTATCTCCTACCCATTAATGATTTTCTCAGCTTCTCATTTAACTTTATCCATTCATATGCTGATGACTCGACGCTCCATTTAACTACTTTCAAATCTGCTTCCTATTTTGCTTCCAAAATTGTCTTTCGTTTTAATCATCTTTCCAATTCTATGTTCGCTGATCCGGATAGAATTTCCCGGTGGGGCTGTCTCAACCTTGTGAAATTCAATTCTTTAAAAGCCACTCCTACAAATCTACCTATCTAAGACACCTAACTTTCCTATCTCTTTCGATGGTTCTCTTATCTCACCTGTTGACCATAACAAACAAAAAAAAATTTCTTGGAAACCTTACATCACAATGGTTTCTGGGGCGGCCTCAAAGAAGCTGGGAGTTCAGCTTAGACTGCGAGACTTTTTTCTGCTTTCCTTCTTAGTTACTTCAACTATATAACTATACAAGGGTCTCATCCGCCCGTGAAAAGAGTAATGGTCTCATATCGGGAGGGAGACTCTGGTTTAACCATACTTTTGGACAGTCTCGAGTCAAAGGTCTAAAGGTTTATAAACTGTCCTACACTTTCCAATTCACTTGACCCTCGACCTCTATCTTTGCGAAGCGATGTTGGGGCTTTATTTCTTTTCTATAGGTACCACAGCGTCAAGTGCTCGAGGGAACTGACCACTTGCGTACCGCCACCTTTACGACACCCTCGTAGCACAAGGGGTGCAGTGTAAGCACATGAGTTTTGCGTAGATATTAGCAATTCCAGGCATATTCGCAGTTCTGCTTCCTTCTATCCAACCCACTATGTTCTGTGGAATTCTCTTCCATCTCCTGTTATTTCCGGCTGAATTTAATTTCCTCCCTCACTTTAAGACCTGCTCATCTGCGAAATTTGCGTTAGGTGACTACATTTTTAGTGTTTTAACACTCCCCTCCTTGAATATGACTCTGCCGTGAGTGGTGGTGAAAATTATATATGAAAAAAAATAATAAAATCACTATAAACATAAAAAATAATTACAATTAATTACAAACATGTCATTTTCGTTCCGATTTCTGACAAAGAAAAACAATTACAGAGAATTAGCAGTTACAAGGGCTTGGAAAGGGTTATTCGGACAAAACGAAACGTTTATAACAGACTAGGAGGGGTTACAAGGGACTAGATAAGTCACAAGTCTAGTCTTCTTAAAAGCAGGCCACTAAACAAACAAAAAATAGTTTTGCTACAAAAAACAAATGTGACTAAATATTGTCTTTGACATCCTTAACAAATTTATTAACCAAAATTAAGCTTTTGTAACCAATTAAGATAATAATATCTGTCAGCTTCTATTAAAAAAGTATGTAAAAGTTAATATTGGTATTACAAATCGTATTTTAATTAAAGATTAAATTCCTAAAATAACTTTTAGAGATAAAAATGCCAGAATCATACAATTTTTAGCAACACATCCTACGCGAAAATAAGCTTCGATTTTTCTTTTCATCTTAATACTTACAACGTGTTGGTCGACAGTAAAAAACGCCATGAGCGGAGATCTATTAATGAGATTGGAGAAGTATATAAAAGCTTCACTTTCCTCCATATTCAATAGGAGTGTAGCAGCTATGAATGACATGCCTTGGACGTAGCCTACGTCGGAACGGTAAAGGACGTACGCCCCGAGAATATTGTGCAAAGGATCGTGGAATGGACCACCCTGTATAAATGACAAAAAAAATAAAGTTAAATCATTTAGTAGTTGAACGGTTTAAATATTACCTCTGAGAAAGACCTAATTCGTCATCTTAAATTCAAAAACTTTTCACGATTCTACTACTAAATAAGATTTCCAATTTTAGGATAACAAAAGAAAAACCAAAGGAAGTGTTTCTCCTACACATACAAACTTATTTATACTCTCATTCACAAGTGCAAGTAGTCATATAAATTCAATAATATTTAACCAATATCAAATAAATCAAACTATTTAGCCTTTCGATAAAATTCTTAAAAGGATTCACCAAATACTAAAATAAATACAAAAACTAGCAATGCCCAAAATATATTTGGCAAATTCAAATTAAATTTCAAACTAAAAGATCGGAGAATTACAATCTTGATAACAATCAACCCATCAAACACATGGAAAAAATGAGTTTTATCATACTAGGAACCATCATAGTAAGGATACAAATATCACATTTCTATATACTCCAAGGCTACCCATAATCTTTCAAAAGTTTGAGCTACCATATTTTAAAAGATTGCTAAATGAAATATGACCAAAATCACTTATAAAGTTACCGCGTTCCAAAGAATACATATCGCTAAACTATAAAATAACTTACAACTTCAACCATCATTACAAGAGACAACGCTACTCGTTCAATACATGTCCTTTCCTTACCCCAAAATGATCTTTTCCTACACTTTAACATATTCGCGACCAACTACGACAACCAGATCGAACATGGCAAAGTGTTTAGCAGTGCCAGAGAAGAAATATCATCTCGAAATAGCTTTTACTTACATATTATGCCTTTGGGTCTATTAGCTTATTACTATAATGAACATATTAACCTTACTAGCAACTAGCAAAATTAAAAACATTTTGTTACTGAAGGATACGTATGTAACTAATAACTACCTTCCTTTACTTAAAATTGGAGGCCTCAGTATAATGTAGGGCTATTGAAGAATAAATTTAATGAGATGTAAACCCCAACATACTTTAAAATTATTTTTATCAAGGAATACTGAATATTCAAGTTTAGTTTGTTTGCAGCAAAATTGAATTGATATTATGTAGAAGAATTAGAAAACTGACAAACTGCTGGCAAATAAAGATGCACCAATAAAGTACGCTTGAAATCATGACTGATGACTGAATCATCTAAATCTGCAGAGCTTGCTTAATACGGGATAATTAATCAAAATTAATATAAATATATTCCTATAAAAAAAGATAACACCCAAAGAGTTCTTCTTAAATAATAAAATTGTTGTTCAAGTTTGATAAATACTCAAAAGAAATCTGGAATGACGTTAATATTTAAAAAAATACTGTTCCAAAAAAGGGGACGGTTCGATTTTGGCTACAGGGCTATCCAGTTTTAGCCTCAAACGTGGAAATGGCCATAATTTTCTTAATTTTCAGTTAATTTTGACAAAATATAAAGCAAAGCAGATTTTTCTGACACCTAAAACGTCGGGTGTTTTTCCGCGTCTCTATTGATTTAAATTGTAATTTAAATTTTTTGTAAACTTAATTTTTTTTTTTTACAAAAAGGAGTTCAGCGTCCTACAAGTTTCTTGAAAATGACTTGAAATTTGGACTATACAAAGGCGGGTCTATTATCTAACGATTCACACAGGCGTTTGATTAAGTTTTGACACCAGATCTCGGCAATGGTCGAACTCTGAACCCAACTTTTTTTTGGTTTTGAAAATGAAAAACTGCAATAATTTTTCTTTGGTTATCCGATCAACATCAAATTTTCAGAGCATTTGAAGTCGGGGGAGATACACATTTTTTATTTAGATAATTTTTTGGTATATGCATGGAACAAATTTTCAGCATAAAAAAAATTTTTATAAACTTTTTTTTGTTTTTTTTTTTTACTCAATAAAAAAGTGTATCATTCCCCCAGCTAATACGGGTCCCTGAAATTTGATATAGATTGGATGAGTATAAAAAATTTCTCAAATATTTCACTTTTCCAAAAAAAAATATATATATTTTTTGGAAAAGTGAAATATTGTGATTTTTTTTTCTTACTCATCCAATCAATATCAAATTTTCAGGGAGTATACCTTGCTTATTGAGATAAAAAGCGCTTATTGAGGGTATATTTTTTTTTTACCCCAGAAAGAATGTTTTCTTATTTTTTTTAAATTTTCCAAATATAAACTTTAAATTTAAAAATTTGTGTCCAATGCCCAGGGGGCAAACACTATTGCACATATAACCAAAAAATGACCAAAAAAAAAAAAAAATAAAAAAGGTAGATAAAAAAATTGTGTATCTCCCGCAACTACAAAATGCCAGAAATTTCATGTTGATCAGATGCCCAGATAAAAGACATTATCCTAATTTTTTCAATTTCAAAAACCAAAAAGAATTGAATTGCAGATTCGACGATTGAGAGAGGTGGTGTAAAAAGAAGGCTGTAGAGAAAGAGGAACTGGAATTGTTCGAGGAAAAAGAATATTTGTAAGACCACATGCTCACATCGGTCATACTAAGTTGTTCAAAAATGAAGAATAAAATTAAAACAGGAGACAGGAAAACACATCGAAATCAACAATTTAGTGTCCGAGAAAAAGCCTTGTCATTGCTATTTAATTTTTGTCATAAAATTGACTGAAAATTAAGAAAATTATGGCCATTACCAGATTGGGACAAAAACTGGACCATATAGCCAAAATTGAAACCCTTCTTATTAATAGTAGGATGACTGGTTCTCAGTAGAATCATACGTTTGACAAGATGGGTACTCTAACCCCAACTTTTTATTATATACACGTTAGAAATGGTGATAGCATGGGCGGATGGAATAGGAAAATTAGCGAGAGAAAGAGAGAAGAACTCTTCAAAGAGCGACAAAAAGTGGAAAGATATGTTGCAAAGGTCAGGAATGAAAATGAACTAGGGAATGATGAAAGTAATGGAATTAGCGAGAAGACTGAAAGGAGCTAAAATTGTTTTGGATGGCGCAAGATTAAAAGAGGTGGAATGGTTTAGCTATGTGGCTGTTTCAATGTATTAATACAAGATAAAAATAAACTCAAGGAAGGTATGAAAGTATCAAGCAATACACCAAAAGTCATTTTCTTTGATAGGAGCAAAATTAATCAAAATATCGTGACAAATTAGATGAAGATTAGTTAGAGAAACTCTACATAAATAATTTTTTTTCTAGTTTAAACACCTCATTACCACCCCCCACCCACCCACCAAAAAAAAAAATCTTAACAACCAATGCAGTAAATTATTTTCTTCGAGAATGAATTCTGAAAAGCAGCTGATCAAGGGAATGATAGAGCTTTGCCAAAGATTTTTTTTCTCACTTTTCAGGTTTGTTAGTTCACATGAAACCACAACAAAACGATATGTTAAATGTCTTAAAACACGCACGCACGCACATACACACTTACACACACACATCTAAAAATATTCATTATATATAAATTAAGGTCTAAACAATCAATTAACATCCCAAGCAGAAAAACCCAGTAATAAAATTAAAAAAACAAACTTAACTATGAAATACTTACATCTTGAAATATACACAGATGAGGAAAAGTTCTTGAAACATCTAACTGGATTAATTTCAAAGTAGATTCTTGATTCTTTGCTTCCTTAATATCACTGTCAAATCCTATATTCACATTCAACGTTGAAAGCTTATCCACAGATCTGTTGGACGAAAATTTTAAAGAAAAACTATCAATATATATTTTAAAACTATAAAAATGCACCATAAGTGCGCAACATGCACAGAAAACAGGATAGTTAAGAAGAAGAGCATGACGTAATATCGAAATTTTTCAGTTACTAGTTAAAGTTTATTAAAACCTTAAAATTCGTAATATAATGTATGATGTTGACAGTAACGATTGTACATCATACGTTTATGAACTAAATTCCTAGGGTGCATTAGTAATTCTTCCTAAGCAAAGAAATTTCTTAGCCAAATCCTGGCTAAACAATTTTATATAAATCACTTTTACTAAGTTTAAGAAGTAGTTAAAATATTTGTTTGTAAAATCTTCATACATAATAATAATAATAATAATAATAATAATAAAATAATAATAATAATAATAATAATAATAATAATAATAATAATAAGAATTTAATGGATAGCTCTAAATAGGAATATTACATACAAGGATTAGGGATGTGGGTTAATCTAAAAATCACACCTAATTAGAATCGAGACGTGGAAAATGGTAAGAATTTTTTTTTTCTTCCAATTTCAATAATCTAAAAACTAGAACAAATGTCTAGCGTTGATTACAAAATTAAAACGTACATAATAATAATAAATTTCTGACAAAATAAAGTGCCACTTTTAGTTCTCTTTTTTTAACACAATACAGTTCAATTAAACAATAGTAGTAGAAAAAATATGAGGTATACGAACCGTTGGACTAATTTGGAGAAAAGTTCTCTCGTGATTTGTAACTCGTTTCCAATGGCTAATTTCCAAACTTTGCCACGAACACAAGAAGGAAGACCCGCCCACCAAAGTTCTTGGCACTTTTTATGATGACGCCTGTAATAAGAAATAAATAGTTAATAGATAAATTAAACATCTCGAGAGATTATTACTAAGGTAAGGACTATATAAATTTACTCTCCACCTTCATTACAATTGTACATTCATTAAATAAATTCAGTAATGAGTCGAAATATCTGAAGTTGGAATTGGACTAAGATATGTAGACATTTCTCTGGTGCAAAATATGGTGATAATCTCGTTTCACAGAATACTTCCCACCCTACAAATCCTTAGATCACATGAACAATGTCACGCCTTTTCAAATAATTCATACCCATCTTATGAAAATTTACGAGAGCCTTGGAGATTTTTTTTTTTTAAATAAAAATTATACCTCTTCAAGGGCATAGCCCTATTTTCTAGGAGGGGAACTGCAACTTCTTAGGTAATTTCTACCTACGATCCGGTCTAGGGATTGAACCTGGCCCTTGCCATGCAACTCTGTCTCTCTCCTAATTGAGGCCCTACTGGTTGTACTTGCAATACAAATATCCATTCTTTATTCTTTCATACAAGAAACTTTCCATGAGTAATAGAATATTTAACTAAGGAGAATGAAGTTCTAAAAATTTCAATTTAGAGAGTCACTTTTAAAACCCCAAAAAGATTTTGAGTTGTTCAAACGTTAAATAAAGAAGATTCAAACATCACAAACTCTGCAATTTTAGCCTAAATACTCTTTCTTGTGTTACAAAGAATAGCGAGAATAATAATAATAATAATAATAATAATAATGTAATGATAATGATAATGATAATGAAATGATAATGATAATGCTAATGATAATGATTAAATAATAATAATAATACAATGTTGGTTACCTGTTTAAATGTATAGTAGTGAGCTATGGTCTGGAATAAGAGGTATAGATCTAAAGTCAATGTGTTCAGATGGAACATCTTAGGGGCGTGTTAGGTGTGAAAAGAAGTTGATAAAATGTTAATTTGAAAGATATTAGAGAGTTAGTGTTGGTGTGAAGAAAGGGTAAATGAGAGAATAAATGAAAGTATGTTGAGGGATGGTTTGGTGCATGGTGGAAATGAATGAATGAACAGCGAGTTGGTTAAGCGGAATGTTGAATAGGATGGTGAGTGTGTCTTTGGGAATACGATCGGCTGGGGAAGAAAACCGCGAAAGAAAAAGTGGAATTGAGTCAGGTGAACAAATGTCTGAAAGAGAGAAAATGTGAGTTTCGGCAGAAGGTGAGAATAAAGGTGCATATAGGAGTGAATGGCGGGGTTTTGTGAGGGGGTAAGGTTGTGGCCCCCACCTGGGCCAGAGGGATGAACCCCTAACAACTTGACGTAGTGAGGGTTCGTCGCGGTCATGAAGCTCTAGGGTGGTTTTCTGACTGAGACGTAGGATTTCTCACTAATAGGTATAAATGGGAGGTAAGGCTGGGCTTGATCTTTCGACTTGTCATATTCTTCTCTTTTCCGATGCATGTCACGCACCTTACCCCCAGTCTTGGGGAAAAAAAGGATGATGATGATGAATATTTTTTTGAAGGAAATAATATCCTTAACCCTTTATTTTACGTGAGATACGTTGATGACACACGTGTCATTTTTAAGATATGACAGCGCTAACAGAAATTTTATCTACAACCGCAGACTAAATCAGAAATAAAAATTTTTACATATGAAGGAATCACAAAATAATCGAATCTACTCTTTTAGATGTAAAATGAAAATAAACAACGAAGGCGCAATTATAAGAGATATTTAAGTTAAAAAACACCGATAAGGGAGTCTATATGAATCACGATTCATACACACCTCTCGCCTATAAAATATCTATAATAAAACCACTTACACACGGAACTCACAAAATAACATCTAGTTGGGAACTATTTGATAAAGAAATTAAAAGAATAAGTAAGCTATTAATTAATAATGGTTTTCCTCAATATTTAATAAACAAAACGCTGAAAAACGCATTGAATATATTGAGTTGATCTTAAAAGATAAACAAGATAATAAACTGATCTTCTGATACAAGAGCGAAGGTGGTTGGCCCAATAAATGAGAAGAATCAAAATTAAAAAATTATTTTTTTAATGAAACATATAAAAACATTGCAAAAAACAAGTGAAAAAGCCCATGACACTGTAGGAAGCCTTTTATAAGCCTGCAAAATTATCTTCTTGTTTGTGTGCTAGTGGTGTACCATCTGGTGGCGGGTGTACAAACATTGTGTACCAATTCTCTTGCAATGAAAGTGGATGTAACGCCACTTACATTGGTTATATGACGAATACACTTCGGCAGCGTATGTTGTAACACAAGTACAGGCCAAATAAGATACAACAACATATGTAGGTAGAGCATGCAAAATCACACAACAACGATATAGTGAATTACTTTAAGATTTTGCATAAAAAGAATCAATTTTCTAATCTTAGACTAGCAGAGTCCCTTCTTACAAGAAAACAGACCGGATATTAACATCAAATATAACGAAATGTCCGATCACCTTAATATTTTTACTTAAGAAGAAAGAAAAAATACACTAAATTCATGAATTTCACATATTTAATCTTGGTATATTTTACGCAGTAGTTTTAATCTTACTTAGACCGTTATCGTTTTTGTCATTTGTGCTTACGCTCGATAAGAAATACTCACCCAGTTTTGGCACGAATTTCCGTTTAAACGACCCCGATTTCGAACTATTGTGAATCAGCTGTTAATGATGGACCCGTGGTCTTTGGAATAATCAGAATAAAGAACATAAACAATGTATATTGTACAATAAATATGAATCCTATTGTGATGGAGTTTACCCATTTGGAAGGAATTAGATTTAAAGCTAATATTATTGAATGAAACATTCATCAAACCAAACGGACCTACTACGCCGCCATCTTGTTTGTTACATTTTTTCGTAAACGCGTCAAAAATTCGACATTTATTACGATTATGCACATAGTTTGACAAAAATGAATGCAAACTCAAGCATTTTGGTGAGCATTTTTCTCGAATTTGCGCTAAGTTTGACATAAATGAACGCAAACTCGAGCATTTCTAACGTTTCGTAAGCACAAATGCAAAAACGAAAACGGCTTTACTATATTAGTAATAATTGTATTATTTTAATTTTAATTTTATCTTCGTTGTTAAAATAAAGTCATACCTATCTTTGAAAACGTAAATGGACGAAAGCTCGGATTGTTACAAAAGGCGATAATTTTGATTTACTCAAGAATTGTCATGAAAAAAGCTATCAAATATGTTAGGAAGGCTTTTAGGAGCTTAGAAATATCTTGCCAAAACTCCCAAGTCTGAGCCGATTTACTGCTACTACTACTATATAATATAATAATAATAATAATAATAATAATAATAATAATAATAATAATAATAATAATAATAATAATAATAATAATAATAATAATAATAATAATAATAATAATAATAATAATAATAATAATAATAATAATATAATAATAAAATAATAAATAATAATTTCTTTTTCTCGTTAATGCTAGGGTTCATTCCCTGGGTCAGGCCCACAACCCCGCCTTTCACCATTCTTCTAGCTTTAACCAAATTCACATTCCTTTCCCTCAAACACTCATTTACTCACTCAATCAACTTTATCTTAGGTGCTCCTGCCGGTCAATTCCCAACAAACTCGCCTCAATCATCAATCCTTTCCATTTGAACTAACCATCTTAATATGCTCTCATCAACTCCACACAGCTCTCTAACACGATCATTCCTCATTTTATCAATTCTACTCACGCCCATAAGATTATCTATCTGAACAGTGCACCATAGATCATTAATTCTTATTCCACACCATAGTTTCAAAGCTATGCATTAACACCGGTAACAACATAGCACACTCAAGACTTAGTCCCTTTACATTCACCAAAGATTTAATTGCAACAGCAACCTTCCTATCACTCAACTTTCCTACTAGACTCTGCATCATCCCGTATCCCTTTTCATCCAACACAGAGCTTAAATATTTAAACTTGATACTTGTTTCCACTTATTCACCATCCGACACGATTCCACCCTGTAAATTATCTTCTCTTCCTAAGCTACTAACTTCCTTAATGTGGGCTTTCTTTTTTTCCTATTCGTGATCAGCACCTGGGTGGGGAGGGCTTGGTAGGAAATCGAAACTGATGCCGTGAGTGTGGTAAACCCACCCTCTTCGCAGGGGATTGAACCAACGGTTGGAAGGCAACGAGTCAACCGTTGTGCCACATTCAATCTAACCCAATTGAAAAGTGAATATCTCTCTCGGTCAACTTGTTCGTTTATGAAGACCTTTATTCTCTATTTCAACTCTCATCCACCATCATTTTCCATCAGCTTCCTTTAAATTTTTCATTTTTTGTTCCCTTATCCTAAGTTTTTTATTCGTATTTCCCTCTTCCAAGTCATCATAACCTTTCCTCAAACCAATCTGCTTAACATTTATTTTTTCCAACAATATTTTTTCCAAAATGGATCAATGTATTGTATCCTTTTATTCCTTTAACCTCAATTTTCACTTTATTCCTTTTTCCTTTATTACCGAACACATTTCCACATCATCTTAATTATCTTCTACAGGTATCAATTTTTTTTTAACAAATACAACCTCTTTCCATTTTCACTACGATATTTACCACTTTCTTTTCTTTAAAATACATCTAACAAAGGACAATATATAAGCTAATAAGCAAAACTAGTATCAGTGGTGGGGGGAGTACGAAATATCACTTTACGCTAAAGACAGAGGAGATCGAGTTTGTACATGCACGGAAAATTGACGGTCGGGACGAGGAATGATCACCGTGAGGAGAGGGAGGTCAAAAACGAGAAAAAAGGAACGAGAGAGAGAGAGAACAAACGAAAAAAGAAATACTAAAAAAAAAAAAAAAAAAAGAAAAAAAAGCAGAAAAATGCTATAAAAAAATTCAGAAGAAAAATTATTTAAGTACTTATTTTTTATCATCAGATGAAGATTTGCTGAACTGGAAAAAAAAAGACTTGTAAACAATGAAGAATAACGCTTCCAATATACTATTGAAACATAAAAGTGACTTAATAAAATCGTCGAAGCTTTTCCGAATTTGACCTACTTAGAAATCAAAATAAATATACACAAGTATATAAACAATTAAATAATTTTCAAACACAAAATCTGAACTAAAAGAATAATTAAATTGCAACAGAAGCAACAACAACTAGATTGTTATTAGGTAAGATACAGCTGACTTATTTTTTGTTAACCAAACCTCCAAACTTTACAATGCATTCCATTTTGGAAGAAGTAACTTAATCGCAAGTATGAAACAGAGTCGCTTAATATTTTCTAAGCTTAAGTTGTAAATGCTTGAGCTTTCCGGCCTTTTCCTTGCTCTTTTCATGCTCTGGGAATAAAAATCTTAAGCAATAAAGTATTGTGGAAGTGCACCCGTATCTGACGTGTTTTAGTACATATTTGTACTAATAAATAATAATGTAAATATCTTCTATCTTCTGAAATAACCAGAAATTTATTATTAACAATATGTAAACAATGGCCATTTGCAAAAGGTACAGTCTGAAAGGCTCCAGAAATCATTTTACCATAAATTTGATAAAATCAAAAAATACAAAAGAAGAAAATATGATTATGAGCATGAACGTAATAGATAATAATAATATATAATAATAATGCAATAATAATTAATATAATAGATAATAATAATAATAATAATAATAATGATATAATAAATAATAATAATAATAATAACTGAATAAAAATAAAAATAAATGAAAAAAAATAAAAATAAAAATAAAAATAAAATCAAAAAAATAAAATTTCGAATAATAAATAAGCAATAATAATAATAATAAAGATTATAAAATCATAATAATTATTAATAGTAAAAATAATAATATATATAAATAATAATAATAATAATAAAATAATAATATTAATAATATGAAAGGATTTGGAGAGGAGGCTTAGAACGAGTGAAAAGAATAAATTTGAATGAAGGCACAATATGGTTTTAGACCCGGGGAGAGGGACCACTGATTTGATTTTTAGCTTGAAAAAATGATTGAAGAAAAAGTTGGGAAGTTAAAAACAACTATGCCGGCTTTATAGATATAGAGAAAGCATTTGATAGTGTGGCCACGGGAGAAGTTGTGGGAAACGTGGAAAACCGTATTATGAGGTTGAACCCAGTTAATAAGCGTGATCGTAGTCTCTATGTTCACTAAGTAAGAGTTGCAAGTCAAGAACAGCGTTGGTTAGGAAAATGGTTTCCATGTAGAAGCGGGAATGAGACAGGGAGGAGTGTTGTCTTCTCTGCTGTTTATCATATATATAGATGGGTGTATCCGAGAGGTTGGTTTTGGTTTGGAGGAGGACGTTGGAATTACTATGGCAAATGCAGATGATATAGCAGTGGTGACAAGTGACAGAGCGACTCTGAAGAGAGCGTTGTAGAGGTGGGGAGACATATTGCACAGAAGAAAGGATTAAAAATAAATAAGAAAAGACGGAGGTATGAAGATTTCCTAAGAGAAAGGAGATGTGCGCTTGACATCGTGATAGAGGGGGAAAGGGTGAAGGAAGTGGAAAAATTCAAGTACCTGGGTGTTACTGGTCAACTCAGAAGAAATTGAGGAGAGAAGGCAAAGATTTTTCGAGGGGTGTGGAACAGCTGTATGGATTGCTGAAAAACAAGGCATGTAACCCGAGGGGATGTTTAAGGTTTGATACTATTACGACAATTCTAAGACCATACTCTCGTATTATGGGTCGAAGCTTGAACACTTAAACCACCAAACAAAAGCAAGATTGTGGCCGCAGAAATGAGAGTGCTGAGACTGAAAAAAGGGTCTTAGAAGGGAGAAAGAATAAATTCGGGAAATTAGGCGTGAGCTTGGAATAGATGCCCATTGATTGAGTTGAATAGAGAGACGAACGCTGAGGTGGTATGGCCATAGTCCCGAAGAATGAATGAGGGGAAGATAACCTGCGAGAATTCTATACGACGGGGCAACCGAGAAGGAAGCAGACTATTGGGCCAGAACCAAGAAGAAGATGGAGGGATGGTGTTGCGGCGTCGATAGCGAAGCGAGGAAGATCTATTACCGAGGTGGTAGAGGAAAGGATTCCTAACCCCGCGAACAGGTCCACATGGAGGGGCTTGCAGAGGACAGGGCGTGCCGCCATAGACCGTTTCAGCGCTTATAGAGTAAAAGAAAAATAATATTAATAAAGCTTAATAGATTTAAGTCGAATATTTGGATTCTACTTAATAATTAGCATAATCTATTAGGCAATGCTAATTAATATATTAATATATAATAAGTACCATAATATCATATATTCATTTTAATAATGCTAATATTTCTTTCATTTTTTTAATGTGGTTGGGGGGGATTTGGGGGCGTGGGGGGGTAGGTACACATATAAACACCGGAAAATACTGAAAGCTTAAATAAACCATAAGTGCTAGCCCGCCGCAGCAAAAAAAATCCAACCTAGGGCTTCACAAGACTGCGACAAACCCCACTTTTTTATCTCGTCAATGTTAGGGTTCACCCCTGGGGCAGACCTACAACCATGCAATCTCACAAAACTCAGCTATTCACTCCTATTATGCATCATTCTTCTAGCTTGAACCAAATTCATATTCCTTTCCTTCAGACAAGTATTTACTGACTCAATCCACTTTATCTTAAAGGTCCCCAGCCAGCCGATTCCAAGCAACTTCGCCCTTTTATACATCCTGATAACCAACCAACTTTAATGCCAATTCATGTCTTCCATATGAACCAAAGACCATCGTTAAATTAATGTATTCTCATTCAGCATACTTTCTTCACACCAACACAGCTCCATGATACGCTCATTCTTCATTTTATCAATTCTTTTGTCACCTAACATGCACTTAAGATTATCTTTTTGAACAGACATCACCTTAGGTCCATTCCTCTTATTCCCTACCATAGTTTCACTGCTATGCATTAACACCTGTACTAAAATATCCTCTTGCAGAACCATGGCGCACTCAAGACTTGGTATCTTTGCATTCAACAAAAATTTAATTGCACCAGTCACCCACCTTCTAACCACTCACAACTTTCCTAAACTAGACTCTGCACGACGCGTTCCCCTTTTCATCCAGACATATATCTAATCTTAAACTCAGATACTTAAAATTCCAGTTTACTCACCCTCCACGGTGATTTCATACATTACTTACAAACCCTCCTTTAACACACCCTGACAAACTTTCTGACCAATCCTCAAACTTTCTTCAGATTTCGCCATCCAAAACTAAATCATAAGCAACAATAAGCAGGGAACCCTCCATTCTCTTCATTCACCATCAGTCTAACACTCCTCCCCTTGCCAGCTCTACTTTAAATTCTTTCATCAAATTCATCATAATACAAAATTAAATTTAGTTCATGATTAAAACACATCCTATTCTCACTCCGCTATTAATATAAACTATTCATTCTCCAACTCCATTTATCATTACACACGCTTCACTATCAACATACATACTTTTGATTTCATTCAGAAGTCTACTACCACACCATAATCATTAACACAGGTCAGTCTCTGTTCCAAGAGTCTTTCTCTTATATTAGTCTGTCATAACACGCGCCTGTTGCAGGTCCATAAAACCTAGAGATGCAGTATTGTTCCTATCTTTACGCCTCATATTTTTCTCACTAATTTGATTACAATGAAAAAAAATTGATCGATACCAATCCTCTAGATCCACTTTTAAGTCAGCCTAATTCTTCACAATCAGACCCTCAGTTACTGATCTAACTCTTTCAAGCAAAGTTAACCCAGCATATATCTTCCTACTCATTCAATAAACTAAATTCCCCTATAGTTTCTACAGTTCCACTTAATCACCCTTACACGCCCTTATACAAGGGTACAATTACTGCTCGTCACTAGTCCTCCTCGGAACTATACTTTCCACAAACGCTTTGCTACACAACTTCTATAATCCAGTCAATCATAATTTCACCACCATTCTTGATCTTTCAACCAGTAATTATTATACCTGGCTGATCTTACCATTATTTAACTTTGGTAAACTCAACTATTGCCTCTTCCCCTGAAATACAATACCTGTCTTCTTACACCATCAACCCACTTACATTCGACTATCACCGCCCTCAATGTTATGCAGAAATTTCGAAGTGCTGAGCGCTCCCACCACTCTCCTCACTCCATTTAATAAGGTAACGAAAGTTCCATCCTTATTTATTAATTCTAATGAAAATCCTCGCTTACGCCTGCTTTCTTAACTTTTGCGCGACTTCCATCTAAAACAGCTTCTTATTCTCTTGTAAGTCCCATTCATTCTTATTTTCAAGAACACTGTTCATCTTAGTTATTTTTGTCTCCATGTTCATTCTAATAAACTAAGGCTCTTCTAGACAATCTACATTAAAGTGCATTTTATACCACTTTGTTTTCTTACTCACTGGTTCCATAATTATGGGCAAAACTGATTAAGAGTATGATTGAAAGTACTTCTTCTTTCACGTAATATAACGATTTACTAATAAGCATATTCAACACACTAAGTTAGTTAGCAAGTGTAGTGTACACAGGGAAGCGAACACTTCCACATAACACAAAAGAAATTTAATCTCGCAAATAGTTAATTAACTCTTATATTAGTTAAGTTCACTCCAGTAGTCATTTCATAGATCACAGTTCACACTTTTAGAAGGCTTATATTACTGCTCCATCTTTAAATATGAAATTAAATCTTTTAAAATTATTTTGAAACTTCCAGAGTTTTTCTTTTCCATATTATAATGTTATAGGAGTAGAAAAAGGAATATTTTGAATTAATTAATGCTGTTGAAATAATATATATTAAAAATAGACAGTATAAATAATACCTGAATCACACCGGAATAAAGTTAATAAATACTGAATCTAGTTTGTGTCGGAACTCGTATGATCGGTTAATTCGTTTTCCAAACGTCAAAAAACGTTTGAAAACGGGCGTTGGCGTATTTGTAAACACCAAGACACCTTTTCAAATGTTTGATGCGTGAATTTTACGTTTAAACAGTGTTTTATAAAGCTTTGGTTATTCTCTAACTGAATAAAAAATATGTATTTTTTTAAATTTTTTTACTGATTTGGAAATTCCTTTTCATGGTATACCTTAAAAATATTACATTTTTGATGGTTTATTAAACAATTTCCCAATATCTCAAGGCTGAAGCTAAATTCCAAAGATCATGGAAAAAATCCCAAGCGCTGGGACCTCTGCGAGCCCTTCGCAGCCAAAATCCACTCTAGAGCTTCACAACATCTCGACAGACTCCAATTGTGGTATTTCTTTAATGTCAGGGTTCATCCCCTAAGCCAAGCACACAGACATACCCTCTCACAAAACCAAACCATATAGTCCTACTATGTACCATTCTTCCATCTTGTGCTATATTCACATTCCTTTCCATCAGATATTCTTTTACTGAATCAGTTCACTTTTTCTTATGTCTCCCAGCCGGTTGCTTCCCAACACACTAAACAATATACTACCACCTAACCGATCAATTACCATCAATTCTTTCTAAATGACCAAACCATTTTTTTACATTCTTATTTACTCTCATTTATTTATTCATCTGAACAGATTGCACCTTAGATCTATACCCTTCTTATTCCACTACGCATATTGTTTTCTTCTCATCTATGCATTTTAATATTGTGTAACTAATAATCTCCTTCTTAAGAATTGTTTCACTTCATTATCACGACTTTCCTTTTATATTCTATCAGAAGATTTATATATTGCACCTATCTCATCCTCCTAACCTACTTTACATTATCTTTAATTACTTGTATACACTCTGCATTATCCTTTTCCTTTCATTGATCTACAGTAACGCCTAAAAATTAAATTCCGAATTTGTTCTCGGTTGCCTATCCATTAAATCATGATTCTCACTATAACAAAGCTTACCCCATGGCAATCACTACCTTTCAGATCAAAACTTACTACCTGGCATGTTACAACCCCTTATTTCTCCTTCTCATTTCATACCTTCACCTCCTGATGGGGAAATTACATTACCTATTCATCCCAATCATAACACAGCACACTCCTATTCCTCTTACAATTCAATTTCTTCATTTAGTCTAAAAATTACTTTAATTATTATTAGATTCTATAAATATTAATTTATTAAATCATATTCCAAGCTCTATATGTCTATGTTTGCCGCGCATGTGCTGTCAGGTATAATATATGTGGCAAGATATCTAGTTGCATTCATATGCAAGAGGTTGAAAATCTTCTTTTGTAATATAAATTTAAAAAAATAAAAAATATAACTAAATATATAAAAAAAACTCGTAAGTGATTTTCGCGCTACCTGCAAGCGCGCCATATGAAAGCCCCGCCCACAAGCGATGACGTCATCAGAGAAACCAAACAAAGGAAGTGAGGTAAATAAAGTTATTGCAAAAATAAAAAATAAATAAATAAACTGTGTTTGCACTGTGATCAAAATGTATCCTATTTTAATAGGTCTTTTTCCGATCTTCTTTTTTTTAATAAACAGGACCAAAATATTCACTTGCATGAAATACTAAAGCTCAAATAAACCATTTGAATTCTCAGATGATTTATGATGGTTTTTTTTTGGGGGGGGATGTTTTATTTTATTTTTGGGGGGATGTTTTATTTATATTTATATATTTGTTTATCAATTTAATTACTTTGAGTGCGCTGTGCGGTACGGTAAGGTACGGTATGTTGCGTAAATATTCGGTTTTTAGTTAACACTTTCTAAGGTTTATTTATTATTTGTATTTTTATTTTCTTATTGATTGATTGATTGATTTGTATAACTTGATGATAATCTTATTATTAAATTATTTATTTGTTTACTTATTTATTTATTAATATATATATATATATATATATATATATATTTATAGTATATCAATAATCAGTGAAATACTATTATATATAGTATAAGAATTCTATGTAATATTAATATATATACTATATATAATATATATATATATAATATATATATATATATATAATATATATAATGTTAAGGAAATCAAAATAATTAATAAGAAGAGAGAAGAAGAAAAAAGGAAGGAAGAAGAAGAAGAGAAGAAGAAGAGAAGAAGAAGAAGAAGAGAAGAGAAGAAGAAGAAGAAGAAGAAGAAGAAGAAGAAGAAGATTATGAAAGTATTCAATTGTATTCATTCACAAACCACAACGTCAATAAATATCAATTTTCTTCAGCGTCATTTATCATGCTTTCTGTGCCAAACGAATTTGATGTGAAGTTTAAAATGCTTTTTATCTCATAATAACAACTGTGGCAACTTCGAAATAACTATCTGAACAATGCCATTCATTTATTATTATGATTATTATTATTATTATTATTATTATTATTATTATTATTATTATTATTATTATTATTATATTATTATTATTTTTTTATTATTATTATTATTAATGTATTATTATTATTATTATTATTATTATTATTATTATTATTATTAATATTATTATTCATACCATTGCAACTATTTCTTCTCTTACTCTGCTAAATTATTATATTAATAAAATATAACTTAATATTTGAGTTAACAAAATATCAAATTTGCTCATATGTTAGAAAAATATTTTAATATTCTGTCTTTTGAAAAACTTTTTGAACAAAAAAATATTATCTAGATAGTTAGTTAACAATTATCAAGAAAATATATACGCTGAAATAAAGGAAAATATACCCTAATATATAGATCTAGAGCAGGGGTTCCCAAAGTGGGTGCCGCGGCACCCTGGGGTGCCGCCAGCGTGTGCCAGAGGTGCCGGCACATTTTTTCCATTTTCACTAAAATTTTGCGCACCGTTAAGTAGTACAATTCGTTTTTCTTATATGGCAACGAACAGGAACCCGAAGGGCAATGCGTTAAAACTGTCATCAAGTTTGCTTGCCTAATCGACTGCTTAGTCCCATCCAAATTAAAAGACATTTGGAATGCAATCATTCTGATTTAGTACATAAAGGTGAAGAAATCTTCAAATGCCGAGCTTTATCTCTTCAAGCAGGTTCATCTATGATAGAGAGAATTTCTAAAAATGAAAATGAAAACGCAACTGAAGTTTCATTTATTGTCAGTTTACATATTGCAAAAACTAGAAAACCGCATACTTTTGCTGAGACATTAATTAAACCTTGCCTGAAGGATGTTGTTAGTTGCATTTTAGGTCCAGATATGGCCAAGAAGATTGATACTGTGCAGCTATCAAATAACACTATAGGCAAGCGAATTAACGCAATTTCAGAGACAGTCGAGAATAAACTTATAAGAAGATTGAAAACTTGTGAATTTTTTTAGTTTATAGCTTGATGAAAGTACCGACGTAGTGGGACTTGCTGCTCTTCTTGTGTTTGTGAGGTACCCATTTGCAATGCATATAGAAGAGGAACTTTTGATGAGCGAAGTGTTTGAGACTTAACCACTGGTGACGAAATTTTCAATGCTATCGACAAATTTGTACAGGAAAATGGTTTGGAGTGGAGCAAGTGTGTGGATATTTGCAGTGATGGAGCGGCCGCAATGGTTGGAAAAACGAAGGGAGCCGGTGTCTAGATTCGAAGCAAGGGCGCAGAAATCGCCACCAGCAGCCCCTTTTTGTCATACATCGGCATTCCCTTGGTCAACAAGAAAGATGCCACAAGATTAAAAGTCATACTGGATGATTGATGATGCTGTGAAGATAATTAATCATTGTTAAGAGCCGCCCGCTTCAAGCACGCCTTTAAAACTTACCGCTGAAGATATGGGTATGGCATCACTTCCCACCTCCTTTGGCTGCACACAGAAGTGCGGTGGCTTTCAAGGGGAAAAATTTTAGCCAGACTGTTTGAACTAAACGATGCATTAGTGGTCACATTTACAGAGCAGTCTTTTATCAAAAATTAACTGATGTCGCTTGGCTGCTTAAATTGGGCATACCTTTCGACATATTCGAAAAACTAATGAATCCACGACATCTCTTCAGGAAAGGGCAGGCCGCCACAATTAGCACAAAATAAACAGGCTTGCGCAAATTTCTTTTATTTTTTGAAGCGTGTGGTAAGAGCAGAGAAGAGCATTCTCCAACTTTCCTCGGTTGCAAAGAATTTGTCAAAACAAATGAGATTTATCTTCAGCCGAACTTCCTCGAAATCATTATTACTGCCACTTGGCCAAGTTTGGCAAAAAACTATTGTTGAGTATTTTCCCGATATGGATTCTGAGGATGTCACCAGCTGGATGCACAAAACCCGTTTTCTTGTGCGAAAACCGTGGAATGCCGCTAAACGAACACGTAAATCTTACTTCGCCGGCATGACAAATGAAGCTTTTCAAAAATCTGCTGGACATCAGTGAAGACAGCACTTTGAAACTTAAATACCATGAAGGAGGCCAAGAAGAGTTCTGGGATGCAAGCTGTATGCCAAGAAAAACAATTGCTGTTGGCAAGATTGCATTAAAAAAAACTGTGCGTTTTAATTCCACTTATCTATGTGAGTCTGCATTCTCAACGTATATGAGTAATCAGAATCAGATACAAGAGATAAACAGAAAGGAAGTGAAAGAAGTACTTCAATGAGAAGAGGAACTCCATAAACTTAAGCTCCTTTCTTCTCGTCTTCATTGAAAACTGTCCACTCTTCGCATTCGAGGAGGCGTGCGCTTGAAATTTGCATTTGGTGTTTCTTACTAATTCCCAAAGACTAATATTTAGTTAATTCAAACCAATTTAAGAGTAGGTGTGCCGCGAAATTTTTGGGCACAACAAGGGTGCCGCGCGCTGCAAAAAAGTTTTGCGGAACCCTGATCTAGAAGGCACAATTTATCTAGAAATTTTAAATTAAATTTTATGTTTGACCGTTACTCATTTGCCAGAGTGGCCCTAAAAAAAACTTTGATAATTTACTTTCAACGTTAACGTTTGTTAGTTGAAATCTGCCGTTGAATTAGAAAACCTGATCAGTGCAAAAGAAAATATTTTATAAACTCTCTATATATAATATATACTTATATTATATAGTATTATACCTATATATATATACATATATATATATTATATATATATATATATATATATATATATATATATATATATATATATACTATTATATATAATATATTTTATATACTTTATATATATACTATATATACTATATATATATATATATCAATATATACTACTATATATATATATATATACTATATAATACTATATAATAATACTATAATATTATGTTTATATATATATATATACTATATATTAATATATATATATATATATATATATATACTATATATATAGTATATCATATATATATAAATACTATATATATAATATATAAAATTTATTTATGTATATATATATATATATACCTAATATATATATTATATATATATATACATATAATATATATATATATATATTATAGTTATATATATATATATATACTATATATAATACTATATAGATAAACTATATATATATATATATATATATATATTATATAATATTATATATATATATATATATATACTATTATATATATATATATTATATATAATATATATATATAATATATATATACTATATTAATGTTCTATTTATCAATTTTTCATTTGATTGTTAACACATAAATACAATGTATTATTTTGCCATTCGTTGGTCAAGTGCGATTTGGTGAGAACGATGTAGAAGAGAGCAGAGGAGAGAGCACGATGCAGACCGACGACGAGAGAGAGCAGAGACCGAAGCAAGAGCAGAGAGCAGAGAGAGAAGAAGAGAGAGAGGAGAGAGAGACGTAGACAGAGAGAGACAGAGAGAGAGAGAATTCAATGTAAATCTGACTCATATCATAAGTAAATGACAAAGTTCTTAAAAGCATCCTTTTCCCGTTGAATCACTTTTTTTTTTTTTTAACATTAAAAATTAGCCTCTTCCTATTGCAAAGACACATTTTTTTCTTTTAAAATAGGAAATTTATTAAAAACAATAAAATTCTTTATCAAATATTTTTACCTTACAAAAATTGTCAAATTTACTTCTAGAAAAATTAAAACACATTTTGTATGTCAAATGAACCCTCGAAAGGAAGCTATCGGGCTATTTTACCTTCTAGCGTAAGCACGTGACGTCACTGGGTGGGAAATTTTTTTTATCTTTGGCACATTGGATAAAATCGAAGGAAAGTTATAAATCAAGCAAATATATGCTTTTAATAATTACTATAGTATTAATTTTAAATAAATTGTGGAATAGGAATATTCAAATATAATTTATATTTTTATGAATCAAAAATAATTAAAAGTGAAGAATAGTTTTTAAAAAATTAGTCAAACCTGGAAACTTTCTTATGATCGAAGTGCAAATTATATATATATATACTATATATATAATATATACTTATATCCTACTATATATATAAATATAATAATATATATATATACTATATATTATATATATATATATATATATAATATATAACTAATATATATATATATATAATCATATATATATATATATTATTATATAATATATATATATATATATATATATATTATAATATATATATATACTACTATATATATATATACATATATATATATATTATTATGTATACTATATATATCATATATATATATATATATATATATAATATTATATATATATATATATATATATATATATAGTATATACTATATTATATTTATATATAGTAATATATACTAATATATACTATATATAATTAAATATTATATATATTATAATATAATATATATATATATAATATATATATAATTATACTATATCATATATATATTATATGTATATATAAATATATAATATATATATATATATAGTATATATATATATATATTATATATATATATACTATACTACGTATTATATATATATATATATATATCATATATATACTATATATATCATATATATATGCTCAATTGCTTCCCCATGAGCCTAAGCCCACCGCAACGGCCACTCGACTATATATATTAATAGCTATACTTATACTATATATATATATACTATATATTATATATATATATATATATTATATATACTACTAATTATATATATATATACTATATATAATATATTAATTATTATACATTATATATATATATATACTATATATATATATATATATTGTTCTAATACTGACTGGCTTTGTTATTCGTAGCTATTCTTTATATAATCCATTTCTTCCAGCTATCTTGTTATTCTTTGACTTTATTACATTACTGTCTTCTTTGATGCCTTCTCCACCGTTCCATATTGTGTTCCTGCTTTTTATTCACAACTATATATTGCTTTTATTCATTGTTTTGTATTGTTCTCTACTCCAAGGTACTAGTCTCACAGCTATATATGCATGTGATGCATTGTTCAGAAAAGTTTCTCATACAAACAATATCGAAAATAACAATCTATAGTGTTGTTTATTTTACCCATAACGATCCAAACTATTTGCATTTGGATTTGGATTTACTTTTCCTTTTAACCCTTTATATTTGCTTAGTTTGAAGCAATTCATCAACTTATTCAAACATTTAGTTGTTAACCATTATTTGCTTTGACGCTCTGCTCTTATTGACCCTTATACTTTGGTTTGACCCAAGTTTATATTCAATATGCTAACTATATGGAGCTGTTTCTATTCTTTGTAATTCCTCATGTGAATAACTATTGACTATATTACCAGCACCTGTGGTCACACTATTAAGACTGTATGCCAGGGCTTAGGTTTAAAGTTAAAATGGGTTTACTGCACTAAAGTTGTTCTGGGACCTAGGAGTGAGTCTGTGGAGCAAAAAATGGTGAATTATATCTTGAATACCATTGTTAAGGAAATTCTCTCTTCACATAGGTCACTGATCGTGACAATTGATTATATTAAATTTAAAGACCTGAGTTGCCCCCCAGGTAAAAAGTTACAAGAGTCACAACCGTTGATGCTATAATTCAAATTTCATATTACTCCATTCAAAATAATTTTGACCCATATTGAGGTTGGTACTATTTCAGTAGGTCACTGTCACTAACATTAGTTTGCATAAATATTAAAGGACGTACGCACCTGGGTTCCCTTACAAAAAAACGTAAATAATACCAGACCAACCCTATTAGGCACTGTTTCTTCTTCTTGTCATGGTACAGTCATTTTAAGCAATAATTTCATGTTAATCAAATTAAAGAGTGTTTGCCCCCCAAACTAACGAGAGAATATTACTAACACGGGGTTTCACTCGTTATAACTTTTATTCAGGTACACTACCTTTGAGTCGTACAAAAAAGTAATATAACCTTTCTAATGTGTTGGGAAAGTTCTACTCTTCCCCAATAGGTTCACGTAAATGTCGTACCACATTCTATCACTAATTTTAAAACTTTAATAAAAACTGTTGCAGCCGTGTTCTTGACGTAGCCGACATCCCAGGTAAAGTCATGAGGCCGTTTACAAAAAAGCATGAGTCACAAAATATAGATGGGGGGTATTGGGGGTAACTTATAAACGTTCTTAAGCATTTCACGAATATAATTTTCACCCAACTTCTATTAAGACCGATCCAAATAATTTAGGGTGGTAACTGTTTTTCAAGTAGGTTCACTGTCCTTAGACACTCATGTACGTATTGTAATCACCAAAATTTAAGTAGATACTAATGAGGTCTTACATAAAGTATAACATCCCATATATTCTGCAATCATTTCTCTATCTCAACGAGTTTTATGACCCCATTTTCCTAGGTTGGTCAATAACCTTTATCAAGCTAAGGGTATGTCGACTGTCTATATATACATGGAATGTTTGCATAAAATTTCTAGGACGTACAATATGGGATCTTACAAAAGAAAAGATCAGCAATAGGTACAGACAGTTGGTTTTCTCTTTTGTTTAGGTCTACTCCTTACATACCATCTATAGCTTCGTGGTCAAATAAAGATTGTTGCGGGGAAACACAGAGGGTTTTAGTGAATTAAGGGGGTTATTAATGGCATATGGGAATATATATCAGAGGGGGAAATGTTAGGTGAGAACGGAATCCGTTTTAGACAAGTCGTGAAGTAAGATGAACGGTAAATTAAAATACTGCGATTGATCACTTGTTGGAAGCACCTCTCTTTCCATAAGGTTCTTACATTCAACCATTAATCGTCAAATTCCTCGTATACACAATAGAGAGTATCTCACAACCTGTCCGGCCTAACCAGGTAAAAGTTACAAGAGTACACAACGTTGATGCTATATATTCCAATTTTCATATTCTAATTCAAATATTTTGACCCATATTCAGTTGGTACTTTTCAGTAGGTTCAGTAGTCTTATATCATGTTGGTTGACCAAAAGTTTATTTACGTAATATGGGTCTTACAAAAAAAACTAGATAATAAAGACATGTTGTTCTTTCTCTTCTGTAGGTTACACATCTAACAATAACCACCTACGCTGTGAGGTATGACAATCTTAAAACGTATTTATATGGCTCCTTGGTTAAAAGTTACCAAATTGTTTTACTCACTCGAGGAATTTTTCAGGTGAACTATTTTTCGAGTCTTAATAAAACTGTGAAATATAATAATACTGGGGAATATGTCTAGGATACTGCTTGCCTCAATAGTCACTGTCCGTATCAATGCTCTAAATTAAATCTTCTAACAAGACTGAGTGGCCCACCATATAGAACACATCAGTATAAAAAGAGAGGTTACAAGGAGTTAAAAACGTTTGTTGCTATATACAAGTTTTATCATATAATTTTCATTCGAATATTTGCCTCACATATTTAGGTTGTAAGCTTTTTCAGTAGGGAATATAGAATATCTAAACTTGAGAGTTCTACTCATCATTTAGTTTGTGACATAAATTTTAAGAGGACATACTAAGGATCTTACCAAAAAAACGTAAGAAATAGATAACAGAACTTGGTTGTATTTCTCATTGCTGTAGGGTCTGACTTACATATCTTGTGATCAAATATAAAAGAATGTGTATGCCACCTCAAAGTAAAGAAGTTAAAAGGGTTATATACTATAGATTTTGACCCAGGCGACCTAATTTTGAGTCGTACAAATCCCAGCGTAATATACTCTCTGCATATGTTTGGATCCTTTAATTATGGCGTCACCGTCCGCGGTACACTTTTATATATAAACTTTAAAATATCTTGTGATTGCAGTCTCTCTCAGGTAAATAAGTAACAACGCATGTCACAACGTTGTATTGGCTATACCGCCTTCTTTTCCACATTTAATTCACGTATATTTTTTCATTTGCAAACATTTGGACCCCCATGTTATGTGTTGTGTACTTGTTTCAGGTAGTATACTAGATCTTACCTAATCATGATAAAGTCTTGTACATAAAGATTTGGTTAGCGACGTATTCTTGATATTGGGGTCTTACAAATAGAAACTGAGTATAAATAACTATAACATAACATATGTTGTTTCTCTATCTGTAGGTGATACTGTTAATTACATTTCATACTAGTGATCAAAATTTAAAAGCCTTGTTATTAGCCTACCTCAAGTTAAAAAGATTAAAATAAAGGAGGTTTTAACTTTATAAATTTTACAGGACTATACTTTGATAAT
This sequence comes from Trachelipus rathkii, assembly GCA_015478945.1. Taxonomy (NCBI): domain Eukaryota; kingdom Metazoa; phylum Arthropoda; class Malacostraca; order Isopoda; family Trachelipodidae; genus Trachelipus; species Trachelipus rathkii. The sequence goes on from JABUQX010066178.1 coordinate 50,300, forward strand.
GCGTAACAGTAAATATATATATATATATATATATATATATATATATAAAGGTAATAAATAATTTACCTGATAATGTTTCTGGATCTTTACAATAGGTCTCTGTACATACTACTTAATTAAAATTAAAATTTTTAAAAAATCTAAGATTCTATTCATTGATATTATATTTATATATATATATACCTAGGTATATATATATATATATATATATAAACGTTTACAAGAAGTTCCCCACAACGTTGATATGCATATGTTTCAAATTTTCATATTTATCATTCAAATATTTTGAAACCCATTATATTATAGTTGGTATAACATTTATAGTAGGTCAACTGAGTCTTAAATCATGTTAAGTTGATCGATGGAATTTCAAGGGTCATGTCTTTTTATCGATCTGACGAATGTTTCTTATACATAAAAAACGTATAAGTAAAAATCAACATTTTGGTTTCATGCTTGCTGTAGGGTATCTGTATTAACATTTTATTATATATATAATATGTGATGAATAATTTAAATAGAATTGTTTTGCCCCTCAAGTAAAAAAGTTAAAAGAGGGTTTAGCTAAATATTTTCAAGGACCTATATATGAGTCTACATAAAAATGAGTAAATTATAATATTACTGATAGATGTTGGAGATACCTCTTTCAATTATGGTCCACTGTCTTTGTACATCTATATTAAAATTTAAAAAACTGTTGCCTCCAGGTAAAATATAAAGATTACCAAGAGTCAAAACGTTGATGCTATATTAATATATATATATATATAATATTATCCAATTTTTCATAATTTCCATTTTCTGTAATGGATAAATTTGACCAGCCATATCTTTGTTTGCATTTTTTCTAGTATTATTGACACTTGAGAGTCTTCCATCGATGTTATAGTTATGACATAAATTTTAGGACTGTTGGTCTATATTAAATACAAAATAAACAAAATACACGTAACAATATGCCAAAAATCGTATGTATTTAGAGCCTAGAATCGTACAATCAACTTGCCATATTTTCTGTGAATATCAATATATTCTATAGATATTGCCACATCAAGTAAATAAAGTTAAAAAGGGTTTAACTTTAATTTTACATGACATTTAAAGTTAAGGCTGTATAATCAATAAAAAGGTTATATTATAACTTCACTGATATGTACATATATATTGGTATCTCTTCAATTAGGTACGACTGTCCTGTACAATTACCTATATTTAAAATATTAAAAATACTGTTGACCATACACCCAGGTAAATAACAATGACCCAATTTTTAAAATAATACCAGTAACAAGCTTTTGATACTTCTTCCAGTATTTTCTAATATTTTATCAGCTTTATCGGTTTCATTTACTCATATAACCCTTTGACCAGTTAGTCAGTTAACGTTTTTATCCTTTAATTTAATATAAATCATTAGTTGTTTGAGACTTACTCAAATATATGATATTTTATTATAATTTAAGTATTTTCTTACCAAAAAAAAAAATATATACTAAGAATATATATAACAGACATGTTTAGTTTTCTCTTTACTGTATAGGTTACTATCGTATCAACGTATCTGTGGTGCAATTTATAAAGACTGTTGCCGTATATAATATACTACCTTAGGTTGAATTATGTTAAAAAGGTTTACTATATACACTCTATTTACTGTGAACTACTTTTGAGTCGATACATATATATAAATAATTGAGTAAATATTATACGATATGTTATTGGATATCTTCTATTCAATAGTTCAACTGTCAGTAAACATTATTTATATATATTAATTTAAAGACAGTATTGCCTATATATATATATACCCTCACAGATATAAATATATTATATAAATAAGTTTATTACAAAGAGTTCAATCAAAGTTTGAATAGGTTATAATTCCCATAGTATAAATTTTCATATTTTTCATTATCAAATATTTTATTTGACCCACATTAGTATTAGGTTGGTAACTTTTTCAGTAGGATTTACACTTGTCTTAAAATCAATGTTTAGTATTGAACATATAATTTTAGGACGTTAATATACCATGTGAGGTCTTTAACCAATAAAACGTTATAATAAATATATCAGACAATGTTTGTTATCTCTTCTGTAGGGTTACATGTCTTATCACATTCTTGTTTATGCAATATATTAAAAATGTAAAATAGTAATTACCTCAATAAAAGTTAAAAGGGTTTTACTATATTAATTTTTCAGTAGACTCATACTTTGAGGTTCAGTTACACATAATATATAAAAGGGTATATAATATATTCTAGTATATGTGGATTCTTTACAATAGGTTCACTATGTCGTTACAATTCTTATAATAAATTTTAAATAAACTGAGTTGACCTTATATATATACCCCATGGTAAAGGTTAACACAAGAGTCACAATTGTCTTGATGCTAAATACTTTCTCACAATTTTCATACTTTTTCACTTCATAATATATTTGACCACATAATTTTTAGAGTTGGTTACATTTTTTTATCAGTAAGTCACTATGTCTTAAAACATGCATGTTAAGTATTTGTAAATCAATTTATAATATAAGGACGTATACTATATAATATAATTGGTTACTTAACAAAGTCATATTCCAATTTTTTCAGATATTATATTTCATATATTTACAAAATATTTATTGACTCTACATTTTTATGAGTTGTACTTTTAATTTCTAGTAGTAGATATCACTGTCTTAATAATCAGATGTTTATGACATATACATTATAATTATTAGGACGTACTAATAAATGGGTCTTACAAAAAAAACGTAGAATATATAAGAACATGTTTGTATTCTCTTTTGTATGAAAGAGTTACTATTTATACATTATACTAAATCATAATCTGTTGAGTCAAATAAAAGATAATTGTATTGCCGTAGATAATACCTCATGGTAAAAAGTTAAAAAGGTTTTTAACTTTAATTTTCAGGACCTATCTTGAGTCATTATCAGTAAAAAAAAAAAGGGTAATAATCGAGATTAGCAGTTACCACTCTTCAAATTGGATCACTATCAAGTCATGTTTCTGATAATAATTTAAAAAATCACTGTTTGCCATACTCACTCAGGAGTTTCTCAAACTTCTTTTTCCTATAGTTGAAATTAGCTATACACATATTATAAAATTTTATTCAATATTTTCTAATATGTAATAACTTTCTTCCGCATAATTTCAGTTGGTAACTATTTCAGTAGGTCACTTTCATTATAATCATATAAGTTTGGTTAGGTTAACAAATTTTATTACGTAATATGGGTCTTTAACAAATATAAAACTAAGAATATTAAAAACATGTTTGTTTCATCTCTTCTGTAAGGTATATTATCTATTCTTACAACCCTGTGGTCAATATTTAAAATGATATTTTTGCCTACCTTAGGTTATTTAAAAAGTTATAAAAATATGTTTTTAAGTATCAACTTTTCAGGACCTTACTATTGAGTCGTAAAAATATGATAGTAATTAATATACTTGAATGTTGGATTCTCCTCAATAGGATTCAACTGTCTGTACATTCTATTATTAAATTAAAAGAACTGATGCCATATATTATTTATACCTATCAAACGTAAAAAGTTACAAGTAAGGAGTAAAATGTTAGATATGCTTATAATTTATCATAATGTTATCAATAATGTTTCAATTCGAATATTTTGACCCATGCATTGGTTGAAATTATAGGTTACTACCTATCAGGAGCTCACTTTCTTACACATTTAGTTTGAAACATAAAATTTTAGGACATACTCTATGGGTTCTTTACCAAAAAAAAGCGTTAAAAAATAACTACAGAACTAATGAGTTGTATTTCCTCTTCTGTAGGTTTAGTATCTAATTCACACTATTTTCCACTCGTGATCGAAAATTTAATTATAGATTAGTAAGTGTTTGCCAATCTTATATATGTTAAAAAGAGTTTAAGAAGGGTTTACTAATATTTTCAGGAGAGCCTAATTTGAGATACACGTACCAAAACTAGGTAATATACTGATCACTGATATGTTGGATCTTCTTTTAATAGGTTGACTGTTACGAAGATTTTAGTAAGAAAATTTGCATAAAATAAAAAATCCTGAAAGTTACTAAAAAACTTTCCCAGGTAAGGGCAAATTTTTATTAGAAAAAGTTATAATCATTAGAGTCACAAGCGCTGAATTGAATGAGCATATAAAATTCACACAATTTTCATGAATTTTCATTTCAAAATCTATTTTGACCCATTAGAATTACGAAGTTGGGTACTTTTACAGTAAGAGTAACTGATCGTTATCTACATCAAAAGAGTAGTTTGAAACGAATATCATTGTTAGGGACGTACTCATGGGTCTAAAGCACAAAATAAACGTAAAAATATTGACCAGTACACAAAATGTTTTGTTTCGTTCTTTCTGTAAAGGGTAATGTATTACATTCTTGTTGATCAATATAAGCCATTAAACAAAGAATATTAATTGGTTATAATTTCAATCCCTTTGAAATTTTAAAACCAATATTCCCTCTAACCAAAATAAAAAATATAGATTTTATTTTAAATAGTAATTTATTCTTAATTATTATTATTCAAGGTACCCTAACTTTGAATCGTATCACAATATAAAAAGTGTATAATAAATATTTCTGATTATAGTTTGAGTTCTTCTAATTAACCAGGGTATCATTAGTCCGTATCATACTTAATAATTAAAAATTATTA
>JABUQX010066178.1:60000-67500 GCA_015478945.1 Trachelipus rathkii
GCATGACGAGTCAAAAAGAACAAGAACAAAGAAAGTGCTGACTTAGTGTCTAGTCATTTGTCGTTGGAGATTCAATGATTGATTGATATAGGTTTTTAATTCTGAGACTTTAGTTTTGACGCAATTATAAATTTTATCACAAACAACATCTCTGTAGCAATTCCGTTGAAGTGGTGAGTACTTTCATTAGTCGTATAATGCCAAAAACGTCAACGAGAGAAAGCAGATCTTCCATTACTATCATTTTTACAAATTTACTATCCAAACTTTGTCTTTTTTCGTTTTTGGCGTTCAATATCATTGATTTTATGAACATGTTTTAAGAGTAATCTGGTTCATTCTAAAAGCTGGTATTGTTGACCATTTCCTATTTTACTCATTTTCCTTTCTACGTCTTCCTTTGTTTACTGCTTAGAAGGTTTTTTAACCCAGATGTGTAGCTCTTACTTTCCGAGAATAATTACGATTTCAAAGTGTACGTTTTGTGATGTCATTGCAAGCAATATCGAATTAATCCCAAAGCACACTAGATGAGAATGCCATTGCGCAATTGCATCAACAATTGATCTCCAGCGTATAGGCTTACACACACAAGTTTATCAATATTATTAGACTTAGAGTGTGAATTAAAATATTCCAACACCTATGAGACATTATATAGTTAACTCATTCTAGCTTATCAAAACAAGACGCGAATTTTCTTACAAACCTCACTGGACAGTTTTATTTTACTCGCATTAGCATTTATTTTAATATTCGCGCAACCTTGTAAAATTCAACTCTTTAAAAACTCAACTTCTCTACATCTCCCTCTCAAAGACACCTCCCAACTTTCCTATCTTCTTCGACGGCTCTAACGTCTCTCCTGTGAATAACATAAACATTCTTGGTCTTAACATAAACAATAAATTGTCTTGGAAACCTCATATTTTAATGGTTGCTAAGGTGGCCTCAAAGAAACTTTGAGTTCTGTTCAGGTTGCAGGAATTTTTTTCATCTGCACAGCTGCTCCAGTTATATAAGGGCCTTATTCGCCCTTGTATGCAGTACTGTTCTTACATTTGGGGGGTCCACCCACACCTTTTCTATTGGATAGGGTTGAGTCTAAAGCTAAGAGACTAATAAACTGTCCCCTACTTTCAAACTCTCTTGACCCTCTATCTCTGCGACGTGACGTTGGCGCACTATCTCTTTTCTATATGTACTACAACGGTAGATGCTCAGGGGAGTTGGCCGCTCATATTCCACCTCCATTGCGTCGCCCTCGCAATACAAGGGATGCTATGCTCTCGCATGAATTTTGCGTAAGTATTGACAACCCCATACTTGTTCGTTGTGGTGCCTCTTTCTTTCCAGCTACTTCTGTTCTGTGGAACTCCTTGCCTTCTTCTGTTTTTCCAACTGTATTTAATGTTCATCTCTTTAAAGCCCACGTCTGCGCTCACCTGAGAGATTTGAGTTAGGTTGGGGATTGGGTGGGGTTTTCCTTGTTTTATTTTCCGCACCCTCCTTGAAAAGGGCTCGGCCCGTGAGTGGTGGTTAACTGTAAAATATATATACCTAAAACCTAAAACCTAAATATAATTTATTCTTCTTCTCCCTCATTTTCTCAATCATTTGTTTCATGTAAAGATTTGATCCACAAGATCCTATCACTTCTAAACGCACCTTTGTTCTTCACCAATCAGTCCTTTAGTCACTCGACGCACTCTATCGACCAAAATTCCAGCATATATCTTCCCTACAATACTTCCTATATATATATATATGATATAAAATATATATATATATTATATATATATATATATATATATATATATATATATATATATATATATATATATATATATATATATATATATATATACACACATTATATTACATATATATATATGTATATATATATATATATATATATATATATATATATATATATATATATATATATATATATATATATATATATTAGATATATGTGATACATACACACACACACCCATCACCGAGCAGTATAAAGTTATTGTTGTTATATATATATATGTATATATATATGTTATATATAGAGAAAAATTCCCCTATATATCTATCTCTACATATATTTCTATATATATATATATATATATATATATATATATATATATACATACATGGGCGTAGGCAGGGAGTGCAGGAGGGGCACTTCTGCCCCTAAATCTTGGGCTAAATAAAAACAACCTGATGCTTGCCAGATGACGTTTTAAAGGGTTTATTAGTAGAAAAAGATACATCAATCGATAGATATTGAAGGAGTAATTAATAACGTATTATAAAACATACATTTTTTTATAGTTTTAATGTGTTTTCGTTTTCATATTGGTTTGACGTGCTGATAATGATATATATGTGTATATATATATATATATATATATATATATATATATATATATATATATATTAAAGAAAGTATAGAAATCTACAAATCATTAATATTATATATATATATATATATATATATATATATATATATATTTATATATATATATATATAAATATATATATATATATATATATATATATATATATATATATATAGATATATATATATATATATATATATATATATATATATATATATATATATATATATATATATATATATATAGGCAGTAAAGGTAAATTTTGCCCCCCAAATCTTGGCGAAAAATTATGAACCTTTATATATTTTATAGACGACGTTTTTAAAGGTTCTTTAGTAGAAAAACTGAAAAATACATCAATCGATAGAGAATGAAGTAGTAATTACTAATTAATAACATATTATAAACGTATTATATAATTTTTCATAGTTTTAATGTGTTTTCGCTTTCATATTGGCTTAAAGTCAACTAGCTTGTATGTTTTTGCAGCTATTTCTTCGGACATTATTCTCTCGGTATGTCGATAGCATTTGGCGGCAGCCAAAGCTGTTAAATCAATCACGGAAAGCGTACCTGTTGATATTCAGCTGCAGACAATACATCAAAAAAATTGCAGAAATAAAAGAAATATTACAATTTTTGAAGACCATAATTTTCTGCTGAACCCATGACTTATCTTTAAGAGGTAAAGACCTGCATGAGAGAATTTTTGAAGACCTGAATTAAGCTGCGAATAGAATGCGGTGATGTGGAATTGAAAGAACATATTCAAGGAGCCAGAAGAAATCTCCTCATCTGGACGTCTCCGATGATTCAAAATGAACTGATGATCAATTTGTGTGGAATTATCATAAAATACATGATTGCCCTGGTTGCAAATTTTTTTTTGTATCTACTCCATATTGGCAGATAAAACTGCGGATTTGTCAGGCAACGAACAATTAATCTATAGGATTAAGGTTTTTCGATCTTGAAAAATGACTGTTCGAGAAGAATTTCTGGGTTTGCTGGGGTTTGAAGTTCTTGAACTATTGCCAAAACGATTGATTTGTTTTTAGAAAAAGGTTTAAAGCCAGCCTATGCGTTGGCCAGGGTACGACAGCTGCAGAGAATTGGCAGGATAAAACATAGGGTTCAAAAGAAACTGGTGGGAAAATATGGAAAAGATTTATTTTCACAGTAAGCCATTTGCTTAATTTGGGTCATTAATAGACCTAGTTACTATTCCAGAAATTTGAAATACTACACATAATAAAAAGACAAACTTTTTCTTGAGACTCCAACCCAAAGAAAATATGATCTCAACTTGCCTAAATCCTTAGAAACCTGTTGGACCAAAAATATCATAGTAATGCTATTTTCCATACAAATATGATAAATATTGTTGAAGGCAACAACAATCAAACAAGAAAAGCAGCTTTTCTATTATTCTGTTCGGCAACAAGACCCAATTTTATTATTACCTCTTCAGTAATAACCAAATATTTTGCTTTAGTTAAACCAGTGGTTAACATTATTCAAACAAAAAATTTTTACCTTAAGCAGTACTCTGATCATATCCAAAGAATCTTGAAGGTTGTCAAAGAAAAATGCAAAACTGCTGATCAAATAATTGCTGATCTGCTCTTATCCGCCAATGTTGTTACTGCTGAGTTCTTAGTAGAACTTGCACCACCTAGAAAAGTACAATCTCAACAACATAAAGCAAATCATCCTGCTGAAACTTCTGCTGAATATTGGAAGGGTTTTGTACTTGTGCCTTTTCTTGACTCGCTTTCATCCTCTTTAGGGACTAGATTTTCATAAAACAACGCCAGCATTCATCTTTTCATTTGCATCCGTTTCTTATGTTAGGTGCTCCCGTAGGCAGTTTGCGTGAGAAAGTAAAATGTTTTTCAGAGTTTTATGATCTTGATGTTAACAAAATTCATACCAAAACTGACTTATGGTATACCTTTTGGCTGGATAAAAAAATGTATAAACAAATGTTGAAAGACTTGGAACTTACTGAAATCATTAAAGAAGCCGATTCCTTTTTTCCTCAAATCAAAAACCTGTCTAATAATTGCAATGGTGCTACCGTGTTCAATCAGTACCATTGAAAGGTCTTTCAGCACTCTGCGAAGAGTAAAGACTTGGTTAAGAAACACAATGAACAAAGACAGGCTTAATGGACTATGTAGGATGAGTATTCATAGAAAATTAGTAAGTGAAAAAATGAACGAATTGGAAACAAATGTAATTGCGAAATTCGCTGAAAATCCAAGGCGTCTAATGCTAGTTTAGATTTAATATTAGTTACCACCAGGGTTGTTAAGTCGTTTCAATATGAATTTCCGTTTCTCAAATAGTTATCTTTATTTTTACTCACCTTATGACACAAATTTTAATTACAACTGTTGTAGACCTGTTAATTTTATTTATTTTATAGCCGTCCTAAAATATATTGGTAGTTGCATTTTACATTTTACTCACACACACACACACACATATATATATATATATATATATATATATATATATATATATTATATATATATATATATATATATATATATAGTATATATATATATATATATATATAGTATATATATATATATATATATATATATATATATATATATATATATATTTATATATATATATATATATATATATATATATATATAGTAAATATATATATATATATATATATATATATATATATATATATATATATATATATATATATATATATATATATATATATATATATATATATATATATATATATATATACATATCACCGACCTTTGCCTCCCCCTGCACCCCCTTGCCTACGCCCATATATATATATATATATATATATATATATATATATATATATATTTATATCTTTTTGAAATATTTATATATATATATATATATATATATATATATATATATATATATATATATATATATATATATATTTATATATATATCCCGTACATTCCTATCTTTCTGAATGTTTGAATTAATCGCTTTATAACAACAAAGTTATCCATCGAGATATCTAGAGAAAACGGTAAATTTAACTGTAACTAATACATAATGATTTTTCAGGCAAAATATAGCTATTTATTTTGTATGCTTTTTTTAGCTGAAGGTTTACTGCAGTGGTTTTAAAACTGGAATGCGCGACATGCGTGAAGATAAACCTTAAATTCAGAGTTAAGGTGCTAGAAATTGCACCTCATATTAAATTCATTTATTGTAATATACATAGACAAGCAATTGCTGCAAAGAAGTTAGAGCCAGAGATTTTTAAAGTGTTTGAAGATTTTATCTCAATTGGGAATTTTATTATATCTAAACCATTACAGAGTAAAGTTTTTGAAATACTTTGTAATGAGATGGGAAGCAAACATGAAACACTCCTTTACCTTACAGAAGTAAGGTGGTTATTATGAGGCAAAATACTTACCGAACTAAAAGACGAACTTAAAATTATTTTTTTAGAAAAGAGAGGAACTTAACGTTTGCAAACCTGTTGTGCTGTGAAAGTTGGGTGTATAGTAATATGTTATCTGGCAGATATATTTTACATAATAAATTGCTTATACTTGGGTCTTCAATCTAAAAGTAATGTTTTAAAAATGAGTGGTAAAATAAGGGCTTTGAAGGAAAAGAAAAAAAAAATTTTTGCGTTAAGAAAATATCGTAGTCGAAAGTTTAAAGTTTCCAACTTTGAATAATTTCATTGAAGAAAATGAAATAAAATTGTTTTAACAAAGACACCTTATCAGACACCTGACAAATTTGAGAGAAGAAAGTATTTAAAATTTTAATAACCTTCCAAGTGACGAATTTAAATGGGTCTTAAATCCATTCAATGAGAGCAATAAACTCAAACATCTTCATATTACATTCCAGGAACAGCTGACTGATATTAAGGAAGATGCAAATTTAAGAAGTACTTTTCATGAAACAGCTTTGTCAAATTGGTGGTATGAATTGAAAAATTAATATCCCTAAATTAGCATATAAACTGCAACAATTAATTCCTTGCCTCCATTTGAGTAACATATTTATGCGAGCAAAACGTTTAGTGCTATGACAGATCTTAAGACAGAAAAAATGAGAAATAAAATAACCATTTAACCAAAGGTAAGAATGCTGTTCTCACGACAACCAAAAATATCTATATAATAAAAGAATTGTCAAGCCATCCTTCGCATTAAAAAAATTTAATGTTAATTATATTTTATATATATACTAGTTAATTAAGAACTATATACTATATATACTATATATAGTATTCAATCCTATAACCTTAATATATATATATATATATATATATATATATATATACTATATACTATTTACCGTTTATTATATACGGTATTATATTTTTATAAATATATATATATAGTATATAGTATATTATATATATTACTTATTTATGTATTGTATAGTATATTATTATATATATATATATATTATTATGAGCTATATATATATATAATATAGTATACAGTGGCGTATTAGGGGGGGGGCCAGGGTAATATATATATATACTAATAAATTTTTTAAGTATCATGAACCGTGTAATAAATAATAAAGATGGCAGAAGTTAAAATTAATTTATGATAATTGTCGCTGTCAGGAACAAGTCTCGTAAGTCCATTAGTTAAGACTAAACTAAACTTAAAATCATCAGAGAAAAATGTAACATTAGAATTTCAGCTGACTTTTTAAGAACTGTTAGCGCATCTGAATCTGAACTGAATTCAAAAAACGAAAGTAGCACAAGTTAACAAATTCCAAATATGCAGACCTAACATTCCATATTCATACCATTCCAAATATTTTTAATATCATCTTTTGGATGAATTTAATATCAGCATTTATGAGAGAGGTTTTTAAATTATTCTAATATTGCAATTGTTTGTCATATCGAACGGGTGTAATGTGCCATAAATGAGAAAATAAAAGATTGTGTAATATTTTACAGGGAAGATCTCGAAAGCCCAAATGAAGATTCAGTAAAAGCAGAATGGGATTTATGAAGTTGAAAATGGCATCACAGCACAGGTTCGCCCAAGACAGCACCCTGACAATAGAATGAATAGTTTTTGTTCGC
>JABUQX010066178.1:70000-87505 GCA_015478945.1 Trachelipus rathkii
TTATCATATTTATCTATCTTATTACTATATATATATTAATATATATATTATATAAGGTTTGGATTATCCACAGAATTGATTTCAGAATTATAAGGACTCTAGTATTATAGTCACATACTCCAAATCTATAAAACCAGTGGTTAATATAATTAAAGTTAATATATTTTGAGTGGAGAGCGTCAAATCACGCACTCTCACGCCCATCACATGATAGAAAGCAATTTCAATTATTTTATTCTACCCATTAATAATTAATGGTATCTATAATTACGAGAGGTTTAGAGATATTGTGTTTATTGGAAGTTTAATTATTAATAAAACAATAAGTCTTAGACTATTTTTAGTAAATAATTAGTTTATAAACTAAAAAAAAAATTATATTTTCTTTATTCTAACCAAAGTAATATCTAAAAGGTAGTTTACTTTCTTATTTTTTCAAACAAGGTGCTGGACAAAAGAGCGCGGAAATCTTTTTTTGATCCGCTAACGTGCAACGTCCGCATAATTATCCTGATGTCTACGTCACATCACCTCCGCTTTAGTTTCCTGCACCTATTTCTGGTAGTCGCTTCGAGAGCAGACTTAATATACAAGCGGTACTATAGCGGAACTACAGAGGGCGGGGATACCGCATGAAGATTCACTCTTCTTGTATTGAAGTGGGGGCCAAATAAAATAAAATAATCTGATGGACCATATGAATTAAATTATTTAATAAGTATATATAATATATTATATAATATAATAAATATAATATAATATAGTATTAAATAAATAATATATTGCTAATATATATATATATATAATATATTTATTAAATATATAATTATATATAATTAATATATTATATATTATATATTATATTATATAATATATATATACTTCAATATTATATATAAATATTTAATTAATAATAATATATATTAATATATATATATATAATAATATAATATTATATAGTAATATATATATATATATTAATAGATTATAGATTAATTATATATTAAGAATATATATATATATATATATATTATATATAAAGTATATAAATATTATATTATTAATTAATATAGTATATAATATATAATAATATATATAATATATATATATATTTAATATATAATTATATATATTATTTAATTATATATTAATTATATAATAATATATATATATATATATTATATTTAATCATTATTAATTAATTAATACTAACCACAATAATAAATAGCTATAATAATATATATAAGTAATTATATAATATATATGGACAAGCAAATCCGAATAATGATTCAGGCATGGTAACTAGATAACTGAAATAGATCAGATCGTAGCCAGAGAAAATAATTACAAATTAACCCATTAAGTTGAAAAATATAGTATAGCAAATTGGGTAAAAAGTTTTTTTGTATATATACTGGAATTATCATGAGAGAAGACTATACTTAGTAAATATTATTTTATGTCTATATTTATATATATATCCTATAATTTAAAACGGGGGCTGATTAGTATAATAGATGAGTTACAGGTGCAGCGCTAGCTGCGAGTTAGAACTATAGTACAGGGAACCGATGAAAAAGACTTGTCATAATGATCTTCGAGAGAAATTATAGTTGTCTATTATTACAATGTTTATATAATATATTATTACCGTATTGTGATGGTAGAAAATGAGTATTCTATTGTCTAAGATTATATATCCCACTATTATATAGGGGTGTCTTTTCGAGAGCCGTCTGGCGCGGACAAAAAGAGGGAGAGATATTCGAAGTACCCCACTCTCCAGAGTCGTCCCGTTCGTGTTACAAGAGGTCGTCGAGATATACGGGCTGTATGCTCACTATCAGCCATCGTTTCTTTCTAGACTCTTGTAACACGCGTAGGGTATTACCGATAATAAGGTGGATTAAAAAAAAATATGGGAGACAAGGTCAATTACAGTCTAGAGAGGTGCGGATAAATCATTTGGGTCCACAGTCTCGAGTGGACATGAGAGAACCTAAGAAACCTCACGGTTCCGCAATTGGAACGCGCGTGATCTTGAGTTGTCGACACTGATGGAACTAGTGCTAAGATGCCCATTAATCAAACTTCAGTTAATTATCCCAATTCTTCATTTAACCACATTTTATAATTTTTTAATGTGTCTCTTACATTTTTTGGTGTTTCCTCGAGAATTCTCTTTATAATTTGTAACACATAGTTGGTAAACAAACATGATCTCTTCGTTGAATTTCATCTCTAAATCTAAAAAGGACAACATAGTAAACATCTTTCCGTCGGTATGCACAATTGCATGGATAAATTTTTTTAAACCGCTCTCACTACATCAAAGTTGACTTGATTATTTCTAATTTTATTTTATTTTATAATATGTCGTCCATAGAGAGAGAGTGGAGTATCTGATAGTGTGTCGGTTAAGCTTATCTAGAAATATAGATTGGGAAATGATAATTCATGTTTTTTTTTGGAGAGTTTATAAGATTTTCTTTGGTCACAGGTAATAGTTTCAATCAACTCATGATTCAGATTTCAGATGCGCTTAGAACTTCTCAAAAATCAGCTTGGATATATGTCTCCTTTAATATGTTTATGATTACTCCCTGGCTCTTCTGTATCGAATGCGTGTACCAGATAAAGGTTTTATTATTTATTTATTGTATTTATTAATAAATCATTATTATTTATGAATTTTATTATGTAAATTATTTTATATCATGATAGTATCTTATTTGAGATTATTATTTTATACTTTATTAGACTCAAGTGGAATACTAATATACTATATATAATTATTATTTTAATATTATATTAACACTTCTGCACTTATATATATATATTTCAGACACACTGTTTTGGTCTGTCCTACCATATAACGGAGATAATTTAATAACTAAAAAAATTAAATTCTCTTTTAATGTGTACAAAGAAAGTCATTCAGTAAGAGTGGCGTAGGGTCGGCAATATCACATCTTAGAGATTGAGGGCTCGTGATGTGAGAGAGAAATTTTCAGATACAATCAAATTTTAATTAAAAAATATAAAATCAAGATTTTTAGAATTAAGAATAATATTTTTAAAAGTAAAATTATTTAAAAATCTCAACAGCCTTCATATATTAATCTATTGTATGATATTGCTTTTTTATTTAAATTAAATGTAAAATTAAAATTGTTAGTAGCTAATAACTAACATAATATATTTATTTTATTTTACCCAACTTAATATAAATAATAATATATATAGTTATTATAAATATAAATTAATATATAAATAATAAATAATAATAATAATAAATTTAAATTATATAATATATAATAATTATAAATTAATAATAATATATAAATAATAATAATAATATAATAATATAATAATAGATATACAGTAATAAAATATAATCTAATATAAGAATTTAAATAATAATTAATAATTCTCATGTAAATAATAATTAATTAATGAATCACTATCTTAATAATTGGAATATGATCATAATAATTAATTTATTAATTAATATAAATTAATAATAATAATTAATTAATATAATATATAATTATATACTAATAATAATAATGTACTACAATAGATAGTGATAATAACGAAACGTTATTGTTGTTTTAAATAATAAATTATAATAATAATATAATAATAATAATAATATATATATAATTAATTAAAAGAGTAACCATAATAAAAAATAATAAATAAATATTTCACAAATGTTAATGAATATGTTAAAATGTGATTAAAAAAAAATTAATAATTTTTAAAAATAAATAATCATAATTTAAATATAATTAATAAATATGCGAAAATAATTCAAGTGTATTCATATAAGTAGCATATAGAAAGTGATTGTAGATATAATGATAAATATTAAATGAAATAAATTCATAGAAATAGTGAATAATTGATTACAAATTAGCTTATAATGAATAGAAGTCAGCAATATTATTTAATATCATCCATTTGGTATAATAATTATTATATAATATATTTTATATATAATTAATTTCTTATATAATTACTATAATTTATTTTTCTATCTTGAGTACTATATACAGAACTCGACTCTAGTGGACTATAGCTCAGTCTTATGTTCCAAAATCGTTTTTGCCAGCCCACCGCAATAATTTTTTATTGTTGAACTACTACCATTAGTGCCGTAGTGCCCATAGTATTTTCCTCAAGCTCGCTAATATCTCAACTTCGCTTCTATTTTATAATCTACAGCGATTATCTGCGGCCATTCATCTTACAATGTGATCAATGCTTTTATCCATGTCATTCCAAAAAGCGTCAGATTCTGCAGTTATGTAAGATGTGTAACAAAACGAGAAATGTAAAGAATAGTTTAAAATATTATGCAATCTTCTATTAATATACATGATCTGACTGTTCATACTGCATTATATAGTAATATTAATTAGAAGAAGTTATATTTCACTCATTATAACTGTAACTACGTATAATAACTATGATGTATTACTATGTCACGTATATATATATATTTTATACTTCGTATTATTAGCTAGTATTTTCCATTTATGATTACTTGACAAAATGATGTGAGGAAACTTTCATACACTTTATACGACTATTAACGCTTATTATACTTACCGCACGCATATATTATTATTTTTATTTATTCTACACTTATTAAATAAGCCTATATTTATTTTAACCTAATACTCCTTTATTTAACCTCAACGCGTAAGGTAAATTGCTATATGCATATACTATTTTATACTATTTATTGTAGTATCTATTATGCTATCTACACTATTATTGACGCTATTATATATACCTATATCACTACCCATACTACTATACACACACTCACGCTACACCCAAGTTGTATCAACCCGTTAGTTATGCTTCTTTCATTTAATATATTTATTATCACCACTTTATATTTTCGATTGTCAATTTTATATGAGTACGGTTAAGTTATATATATTTGTACTCATATACTACCTCTATAATTCTATGTCACGGTAAGTAGTGGTATTTACTTATATGCTTTATTCTCAAAATGTATCACTATAGTCTATTTCTAAACAAATCTTTACTCTGATTAATTAGTTTAGCTATAAAAGATTATCCTACATTATGTAAGGAATAATCTTCAAATACATATATTTATAAAATTACTCTGGCTTTTACATACATTCTTTATAGCATGCTAATTTGCTTGTTACTAGATTAGTATATATAATTTAACTGATTTTTTATATAACATATAATATGTAATTTTATCTAATCATAGAATGAGTGCGAATAAATTATTCTCGACTTAATAATTCTGAATTATTAGGTTTATAATCTATTACAAAACGTATAGTGCGCAATATATTCTATAACTAGTTAATACAAACTGTACTTAGTTAAACCTTTATTACTAGCTTAAATAAAAGCATATACAAAATTAATATATAGCTATATATTTTGCACATAAAATCTATTATATTAATATATTAAGTTACTAGTTTATACTAATTTTATCACAGTTATTATACTCTATATAGATTCTATATTATTCAGTATATATGGATATATACTTAGTTGTTATATATAAAAGCGATTAATTCAACATTCGAACGATGGAAATGTACGGGATTATATATATAAATATATAATATACATATATATATATATACTATAATATAGTATATATATCATAGTATATATATATTATATATATATATATATATAGATAGTTTATATATTATATATATAATTTATAATATGTCATGTAGGCAGGATTTCATTTAAGGGGGCAAAGGTTGAGTGATATGTATATATATATATATATACTATATATATATATATATAATATATTAAGTATATTAGTATATATATATATATATATTATATATATATACTACTAATACTATATATATTATTATATATATTGATCCTTGTCGCGTAGGCAGGATTTCAATTAGGGGGGGCAAAGGTTGAGTGATATATATATATATATATATTATGTTATCATATATATATATATATATATATATATATATTATTATATATATATTATACTGTATGTGAGTGATAATTATATGATATGTATATATATTATATATATATAGTGCTGTGTGTGTGTGTGTGTTGTGAGTATGTAGGATTGACTAATGGGTTATATCACAGGATAAAAAAGATAAAAGGCTATAATAATAAATAAATAAAAAGTCTACAAACAGTTGTAATTAAAAAAATTTTGTGTCATAAGGTGAGTAAAATAAAAATACCTATTTGACAAACGTAAAGTAATATTTATGGTCGGTTGGCCTAGAAACTGAGTCCTGAGTGGTAATAATATTAATTAACTAGCATTAGAACGCCTTGGGGATTTTTCAAGCGAAATTTCGCAACTCACATTTGCTTCCAATTCGATTCAATTTATCTTTTCACTTACTAATTTTTATGAAATATTTCTATATTTGAATGTACCTTTACAACTCTTTTTCATACATTGTTTTTCTTTAGCCAAGTCTTTACTCTTCGCCAGAGTGCCTGACGAACACATTTCAATGGTACTGATTTGAACCACGGTAGAGCACCATTGCAAATTATAAATAGACAGATCTTTTTGATTTTGTAGGACAAAAAGGGGTGGGCTTCTTTTTTAAATAGCTTCATATCAGTTCAAGTCTTTCAACTTTTGCTCAGATCACATTTTTTTTTATCACAGCCAACAAGGTATACCATAAGTGCCAATTTTCAGGGGTCATAAATTTTTTTGGACAATTCAAGATCATAAAACGTCTGAAAAACTTACTTCTCACGCCACAACTGCTACCGGGAGCGCCGTACATAAAGACACGGATGCAGAATAGAATAAAAGAAAAATGCTGGCACGTTGTTTTCGTGAAAATCTAAGTCATCTAAAGAGGAATGAAGTTGAGTCAAAGATAAGGCACAAGTAAGGAACAACCATTATTAAGCAGACGTTTCAAGCCGATGAGATTTAGGCCATTTATGTTGTTGTGAGAATTGTGACTTTTCTCGGTGGTGGCAAGTCGGGTCTATAAGACCTAGCGGGGTATATTGGGCGGAAAGAGCAGATTCAGCAATTAGTTGATCAAGCAGTTTTGATTGGATTCTTTGGACAACTTCAAATTCTTTGAATAATGATAGAAGTACTGCTTAGGTAAATTAATTTTTAGTTTGAATAATGTTTAACCACTAGGTTACTAATGCAAATTATTGAGTGGTTTTACTGAAGAGGTAAAATAATTGGGTTTGTTGCGACAGAATGGAATGAAAAGAAAAGGCCTGCTTTTTACTATTGGTTCTTGTTGCAGTTCACACATAATTCTATCTTGTGGAATGCCTTACTTATTTTTGGAGTCAAGGGGTTGTACAAGTTAGGCAAGTTGGATGGTTTTTTCTTTTCTGGGGGCAAGTTTGTCTTTTATTGGAAGTTCATTTCATGAATAAATGCTTAGGTCATTATGAACCGAAATTAGCTCCGATGGCTTACACTGTGAAATATAATCTTTTTTCTATATTATTTCACTACCTAGCGATGTTTATCTATTATATTGATATATACTCACTATGTTTTATCTCATGCCAATTTATTATCACTCTGCGGCTGTCGTATTACCCTGTAATAAACGATACTAAAATTAAAGATATCCTATCGGTACTATTTAATAACTTCTATATTATCTATAAAAACTCAAATCAATCGTTTTGGCATTGGTTCAAGGATCTTCACAAAGATAATTATTTACAAACATATTTAAACCCAATACATATTCTTCATCACGAACATGTTCATTATTTTATTTCAAGATTATGCATAAAAATACCTTATAATTAGTAATTGTATAATTTAGTTACGATTATTGAGCTACTGACCAAATATTCAGACAGTTTCTATATTATGCCAAATGATATGTGAGTTATAGAATTAATCACTAATATAAATGAATATATATATTATGTTTACTATATATTTATTGCAACTATACGATACAATATCATGTTTATCTTATTGTATTAATTTATATCCATAAACAAATTGATGAGTTCTCACTCCACACTACATTTATATGTATATATAATCGATGATACGCCGTCCACGATGAGATTAACTTCGCTGATCTTGATATATTAGTTTTTCAAATTTCACTAAATACATATATCACTATGCAATTATATCTATTCGCAGTATTATATCAAGTATGTTACTTCTAAAAATTTATTCTCTCATAGTCACATAGGTTACTTTTATATACCGCTATTACTTAAAGAGTATACGTCATTAGTGTATTCAGCGAGAAAATATTATATATAGTCTTCAAATATTGCTAGTATAATCATTAATTTTTACTTATTATTATTTTACTCTTTTATATAGTCAAATTATTTTGATGTGTTGTATATCTTGATATCAAGCTGAATAAAATACTATATCTCACTTGTATTTCACGTGATTGAATTAGTAACTATATACTAGTACTTATTTAGTGATATAGTATTAATTATGTAGCATCGATATACTTAGGGGGGTATAGGCTCTAAAGCTAGTGAAGTATATAATATATATGATAACCGTATGATGAAAAAAATACAAGAGATTCAGAATATATAGAACTCAAAAGCTAAGTTAGTATAATCGTTTGTAATAAAATCCACTATTAAGTAGGATACTACGAATTTAAGCAAGAAATATATAAGGAAAACTAATTATATATATACAAATACTTGACTTTATAATTACAACCAAAGTTCTAGAAAAATACACCTATATAGTCATTCAGATAAGTATAGTTCAACATCTATTAAAATATCAGATTTGATTAAGTATTTTATATTTGCAGTTTTTTATACTTATAAATAACACTTTAAAAAGTTTCAAATACTTGAATATATCTACACCAGTTCTGAATATTAATGCCACCTATATAGTCATTCGATAAATTATATATATTTTATTATTATTATTTATCCTACCTCTCGCCTAATGCTATATACTAATATTATCTACTATATACAATATATTATATATAATAATATAGTATTATATAATATATTATATATTATAATACTAAATAATTATAATATATATATACTTAATATAAATGAATTTATATTATATAGATTTGATTGAAAGGTGTTTGACATAAGTATATATTTATAGCCTAACCCCTACACTGCCCCTACTCGCCCATATATAATATTAAAATATATTATAATTATATAATTTATAAATATATATATAATATAAATAATATAATATTATTTATATATATAAAAATAAATATAATATATTATATATATAATATTTATATAATATATATATATTATATAATATATATATATAATAATATAATAAGATATATAATTATATAATATATATATATATATATATTAATATTAATATATAAATATATTATATTAATATATTATTATATAAAAATAATAATAATAATATTCTTTAATATTATATATATTTTATATATACATATATAATTATATTTATATATATATTAATATTATAACTATAATTAACATCAATAATTATATAATATAATATAATATAATATATATATGAATAATATATAATATATTATATATATATATATGAGAGTACCCTATAATATATATATAATAATATTAAATTTAAATAACTTTAATAATATAATAAATATATATATATTTTAATATAATATAAATATAATATATATAATAAATAATATAAATAAATTATAATATATATATATAATTATAATATATAAATATAAAAAATATATATATTTAATATATTATATATAAGTAATATAATATATACACAATAATTATATATCTAACTACTTAATTATTAGAAATTGACATAATAATAACACGTAATAATTTGTGCTCACTAAAATTTGAGTAAGGTTATCATAAAGGTATAACATCTTCAAATACTATCAATAATAAATAAATAAATTAGTATTAGTTATTAATATTAATATAATATATGTAATACTAGTTATTATTAAGAGTAATGGCTATTAATTATTAATCAAGATGTTGACTCCACAGGTATAGCTGAATAAAATAAAATCTGAAAAGAATAGTTTTAATTTCCCTTTTATATTTATTTATATATTTGATCACTTTGTCAAATAATTGCACTAAGCGACTTTTCTATAATGTAATATTCAGTCATACATGAAATGCAAAGACAATAACAATGAAAAGAGGAGTTGAGAGACTTATTATAATTTTTCTAGTGTATCTCACACAGATCCTTTATATAGAGATGGAGGTTAGAGCTCAAAAGTGCCGCCGTTTGCCCCTTAGAGCCTCATCTCCCCTATGTTCCCTAATTACGCACCTTGTTATGATAACTATGAAATTTAATACGTATAATAGATTTGAAGTATGAATGGTATGATGGTTTTGGAAAGGATGATGCAAAGATGTTTGTAATTTTTGAATATTATTTATTTAAATGAGTGATTATCACAGCCATGTTATAATTATATTATTTTCATATATAATAAAAAATTTTCTTTTTCCCTACATTCCAGGGGGGAGGGTTTTTGGGAGGGCCTTCAGCCCCTATTTAATTATTTATCCTCCACACATCCCAGCGAGAGCGGGATTGCACCAAGTACTCGTCACTTGCTCGCGGGTCCATATATGGTGTAGTTTTTAAAATAAATAATATCACTCCAATAAATATAATTAATCGGCTAATAAACAAATAACAACTTATAAGAACTTATAATAAAATAATAAAAATAAGATCACATTCATAATAGACGTTAAATTAAATAATAATAATAAAAAGAATAATAACTATAATATATATATATATAGTAATAATAAATAACAAATAATATATATATTTAAACTAAAATAGCTTAATAATTAAATTATTTATAATAAATATAAAATGTAAATATTTTATAAATTCAACTATAATTTTTAATAATAATAATAATATGTTATATTAGAAATTAAAATTAATAATAATAATATTAAATAAATAAATAATAATAATATTATAGTAATATATAATTAACGAGACATATGTATAGTACATAATTAAAATTAATAATAATTAATAGTTATATTGATAATAATAATATATCAAATATAATTATATACATAATATATAAATTCAATATTAAATTAAAAGGAAATTTCCTGCCTATAATTAATATTAATAATTAATATCTATAAATATTATGTTTAATTCTCTTAAAAATTATTAATCCGTACAAATAACGCTCTCATAATTAATATGCACTTGCCACAATAAAAGAAATATTTTCCACTACATGAATTCGCATGGATTCCATTATCGATTGAATATTCACTAAATCCACCTTGGATGCATAACATTTTTAAAGAATGATCCCTTTGATAGGCACTTTATCATGGTTAGAAGCTTACTTGCTGGCAATTTTTGGGTTCGGTAGGTGCGATAGATTGAGACAGGACCTGATTGAGATTAGAAGAATAAAGTGATGCTGTATTTAAAATAATAACGTGAATTTTCAGCTATAAATAATGGAAGGAAAAGAGTAACTTTGCAAATACTAAAATGATATGAGAGAAATGAGGGTAAGAATAAAGACATAAATATATATTTATGGCATATTTATTTAAGAGATATTTATATAAGTATAAATATATTAATTATAATTACTCATAGTTAACCTCACCAAACTTCACTGGACCGTAGACCTCCAATTTTACAAGGAGGGGTGCGGGAGAAAATATAATACAAGTGAAATACCCTACTAGCATCCGATATCCATCAAACACATATAAATGACCAATCATTAATAATGCTGACTACTTCCTTCTTATGTTGCTTTGTCTTTCTGTCAGAGATGCATGGTAAACAAGGGTAATCAATACGGAGGAGCGTCACCCCTTGTCGTTACCTCCGACCCGGTGAGGGTGCTGGTGGAAATATATTTGTAATATGTTAACAAAAAAGCAGTTATAACTATTTTAATATTACAGTATTATGGTTAGAATTAATTTATAAAGCAAGAGTAATGAAAGTGCGTAGAATTGTTTTAAAGTCTGGGTCTACAAAAATCAAGAATAGAAAAGACGAGGTCAATAAAAGAAAACGTTGTATAGCACCTAGAACGTACATATGTATTGGGTAGTTCAATGTTATATTACAATTGCAAAAGATATGTCAAAGTTACGGCGAGATGCAGTCATATTCTCTTCTCGTCAGCGAAAGGTGCGAATCGCATATGGAGGTGTGATTAAATGAGTACAGGCATCTCAATTAATTTTCTTGTTAGTCATTGACTCTTCGCTGGCTATTGTTATATGGTAGGCTTGAAAACTTAAAGAAAAAATAGAGATACTACGTGAGCGCTCATTATCTATGTACCTGACTGCGTCCAAGTGTCTTAAGAGAAGTAACACAAGAAGAGGGATTCCTAAATAGAAATGAGATATCGCTTTGACAGGCCAGTTAGATAGGGACAGTATTTTATATATATTAGGTATCTTTTAGCTTTAAGTATCACTCAAACTACTATCCATAGCATAGGGTGGAGCCGATGCCCCCCTCAATAAATGTAAGTAACAGTTGATAAGGGCGCAATAATAAGTAGCCTCATATTAATTAAATGGGATGCAAGCTGTGACAGATGAAAAAAATTTCCTGCAACCTTGAACATGAACTTACTAAATAAGTTCTTTGTAATAGCTCACTATTAGCAATACCATTAAATATGAGGTATTTATTACCTATACTAGACATTTATAGTATGAGTTTATTAATATAGTTTATAAGACCAAGATAAATGGATTTATGTTATTACACTAGGTAAGAGAACGTTATAGTAGCCTAGTACGAAGAAAAATAGGTACTAGTACATATCATATGGTAGAGGTGTATTTGAAGTTAGGGAGATGTTAAGATGAAGTTGTAAGTTGATCTTAAGAGTTGAATTTTATACATAGATGTATTAATTTGTTTTACGAATATATATAATAATATTAAATAATATATGCTATAAAAGTGATTACGTAAGTAAATGATGATCATTCCAGTGAGGTTTGTAAGAAAATTCGCGTCTTGTTTTGATAAGCTAGAATGAGTTAAGATTTTATAACTTATACTTTAATAGTATATAATAATATATCGTATCCCCATGGTTAAAAAGTAAATATTAATTTAATTACTAACACTACTAAAGTTCGTAAATATTATTTGATAAACTTTGTGGTATTGGAGTGGGTTTAAGTCTACTCAGCGACTCATGGTGAATATTTTACATATGTATGCTGCGATTGCGTATATAAAATAGGGGCTTAACTATTTATTACACTTTCAGAAGTATATTATTATTTGGGATTATTATTTTACCTAGTATTAGAGAAATTTTGGCCTATAGGCCTAATATAAACGCCCATATATTATATTATATATATATATATATATATAAACGGCACATATTAAGATTGTGATCAGTAGAAATTTTTTTGCATTCGAGTCGCTCGGGCGACAAGTCGACCTCAGTACTATGAGTGTTTAGTGAGAGAGTAGAAATCTCTCTCTCTCTCTATCTCTCTCTCTCTCTCTCTCTCTCATCTCTCTCTCTCCTCATCCTCTCTCCTCTAATCTATCCTATCTATCTAGTCTACTCTATCTATCTAAGTCTATCTATCTATCTATATACTATATATATAGGTATATCATAATATATATATAGTATATAAATAATATTATATATATATATATATTATATATATATATATATAATATATATATTCATATAATATATTATTAAATATTAAATATATATATAATATATATATGTATGATTATACTATATAATATAATATATATACACTAGTAATTACTTATTTTAATAAAATATTAATATATATAATATAGAGCACATTTGTGTAATATATAAAAATTTAATATATATATATATATATATATATATATATGTATATAATATAATATAGTATTATATAATATATTATTTTATATATATATATAATATTATATATTATATCTTTAACTATCTCATTTATTATTATATTTTGAAATAATATATAATAATATATAAATAATTAAATATTATATATATATTATGGTATATATATATTTATTTATATATATATATATATATATAATATATATAAAAATAAAATAAAAATTCACATATGTATATATAATATAATAATATAAAATATATATGTATATATATATATAAGATATATATATATATTATATAATATATAAGTATATATTATTACTAATAATATATTATAATTTAATATATATATAAATTTTATAAAATATATATAAATAGTATTATATAATAATATATATATATAATATATATATATATATAAATAGATATAATATAATATATATAATTTCAATAATAATATATGATATATATATATATATAAATTATTATATATAATATATATATTTAAGGTATTGCACCGGGATTTCCACCCAGTGCTTCCGCGCCTTAACGAGCCGGAGTTATCACGCTGTTCTGATTTTCACGTATATTAAAGTCTATCCGGCTCCTCTGCAGACTGCACAAGAATTATAGTAGGCTGCCGGCTTGTATTCCTGTCTCCTTTGATTGACTTATTTATATGTTTTTTTTTTTTTTTTTTTTTTTTTAATTGCGTTTTTTTTTTTGTTTTTATAATTTTTAAATAGTGTTTTTTTTTGTTCTTTTTTTTTTTTTGTGTATTTTATTGTGTAATTTTTGTTTTTTAGTTTTTATTTTTTATTTTTTTATTTTTTTATTTTTTTTTTTTAGATGTATCTTTCACGTGTTGCCTGAAACGTCAATTTAAGGTTTGAGGAATCGATATATCGGCGCACTGGATTTCGACGATACGTCGATATAAAAATATCAATGATCCCGTTAAAATAAACATTTTAAACTTTAGTTCCAGGATTTGGTAAAAATGCAGTTAAACAGATAAATTGGTTAATCTTCTCGTAGAATCACAAATCTTGCAACACACACAGGAAAATAATTTATAGTATATTAAACTTAAATGGTTTGAATACTAAGTTACTAATCTAAATTTATTTGGATAAATTCTAGCTTTAAAAATAACTAATAAGAAACTATGAGTTTGCAAGTGAAAACAATTTGGGTTTAAGAACTTTTTTAAACACATGCCGATACTGAACCGAAAGAACTAAAAAATTGATGATATAACATGATATCTTTAATCTTTAAATTATCTAAAGGCTTTTAGATTTCCCTTCCTGTAAACCGTTAGAATTCAAAACTTTACGAAATTTGGGGAAAAGAAGTTCTCTATTAGCTTTGAAAATAAGACGATTTAGGGTTTTAATTATATTTTCAAACTTTGGTACTACCTAAAATACAAGCAGTTTAATATACTAAGTATCAAGATAATACATGATTACTTGTAATATGTGAAAGTACTACCAAAGCTCTTGGTAACTATTAGATCCCGCAGTTTAATGATAAGCGTATCAAGATTCAGTGAAGTGCTTATCCATGTAATATTAACTATTAATTAATAAAACATATATAATATATATAATTAATAGTATATATATATTATAAGTCTAGACTAATATATATAGTATTATAATAATGTAAATTTGCAGGTAATAAAAAATATATTAAATATATATATAAGTATATATATAATTATATGAATAGTGAATGATAATTAATATGACTATATTCTCAGAAGAAATAACTGTATTTAATAATATATAAGAATATCATAAGATATAATAAAAATAAAAGATATAGTAAAATTTGGGATCATCAAAATAAAATATATATTTTAAGTATATATTCAATATAGTATTATATAGATAATATTATTATATAGTAGTAGTATATATAATAGAAATTATATACTATTATATATAATAATACTAGTATTAGTATTATCATATATAGGGTTTATAAGTTTGTACTTTCCTATCCCATTTTATTATACCATATATTATCATTATATACTATAACGGTTACAAAAGTTAACTAAAGAATAAGTATAATAGTATCCCCAACGATAACAAAAAATATATAGAACCACAAGTATTTCTAAGCACATTTTGAATTCTATTATTATATTAATCATTTCTTCTTCTTTTCTTCTTCTCTATTTCTTCTTCTCATCAAATATTAGTAGTCTTTTTTTTTGATTATGAGTGTATCTTACCTAAGATAGAATAATTAATTGGTTGAAATCTTAGTACTTATTTGCAGAAAAATACACATGACTATAAAAATTATCATTCTATAAGTGGAGAAAGGTTCGAGCTGTATCTGTATACTGGGTTAGGTGGTAAATGTTTTGAGCTGTCAGAATTATGAACATTTAAATTATATGTGTTAACTCAAGTCAGCGAAAGGAAAGTGTGAGAAAAGACTTATGCATTGGCTATTATGTAGGTAACATTCTCTATATATTTAAAAACTCAATGCCTTAAATTATGATGAGAACAGGACTGATCAGCTTTAGTGTTGGAGAAAGACGGATTCCTTTTCACTTGTACACGACCCTTTTTCCTGCTTGAGCTTGACTATTCTTCCGTCTACTATCCAGCCCTAAACCACCACGACGTTGAGAGGGTGGAGCAGAGATATTTTTCCTGTCGCTATATGCGGTAAGGTATGCAAGGTCAGGGAATAGAAGAGCTTGTTTTCTTTCTTTCCATCCTATGAAGTCATTCGTGGAAAATCCCAGGAATCCGATTTTCGTTCTCATAGGTGTGGGGTGGCTGCGGGCAGGAAATTTTAGGAGGGCGGGAATCTATATTCCCTTGATGAGGAAGAGTTGATGTTCCATGTTCATTTGGTTGTTTTTGTTCTCTCCTCCCTCCGTCTTGCTTCTATCGTATTGCATATTTAAACTTTTTTCTATCTTTGGATTCAGTTCTCCCACTTGGTTTGCTTGTGAACTTACTCCATGGTAAGTGAGGATTGCTTCGAATTTTCTTCTTGACGAATTTATTTGTCTGCACTTGTCCATGCAAACAGCACTTACCAAGCCTCGAATTGAATTGGTGTACTCTCACTTCTCAAATATCATGCACGATATATTCGAAGTTTTCAGCACCATATTCTTAGAAGCAAAATGTGGAAAATACGTTATGAGACTGAGTCATTGAGTGATCTATCGAATTTGTTCATCAAGAGATCTGAACTAAATGTAAATATGTATTCTTTAGCGTATATAAAAAGTTTCTTACTTCAGAAGAAGTGAGAGAGAGAGAGAATTTTTTCTTTTCTTTATCCAATAAATATCAAAGGGGACCTAATTCTTGGTATTTTGACTTTTTAGAACTGTTGCAAGTGTAATAAAGGTTCTCTCAGGTATTCGCGTTTTTACCGAAAAAAAACGTTCAGTAACAGAATTTATAAGTTTATCTTTCATAGTGATATTTTTATGACCGGTAATATCTTCCATAAATTTGCTCCAATATTTTTTTTGTCTATCAAATGCATTACACTGCAAGCCTGCAGGTAATTCCAAAGATAA
>JABUQX010066179.1:0-10000 GCA_015478945.1 Trachelipus rathkii
CATCAATTCGCGCCACAATTCTAGTTTCTGGTGGTTAATTTCCACCCTGTCATAGGGTAATTATTTAACACTAACGACTAACTTACGAAATAAACGGTTTCATGTACCAAGAGTATCTAAGCACACAACCACTCCGAGAGGAAAACCCAGGGGAGAATGCCCCCCTAAGGGTGTGAATCTTGAAGAGGGGGGATACCCCGAGGGGTGTAAGCGGGCTCTGGGCCTCAGCCCGAAGGGCTGAGGCTTCCCCTCCTTCGGAGGGGTAAAGTCCGCTTACACCCCTTCGGGTGATCCCCCCCTCTCAAGATTCACACCCTTTCAAGGGGCGCATCTCCTGGGTTTTCTCTCGGAAGGTGGTGTGTTGCTTAGATACTCTTGGTTAATGAAACCTGTTTTATTCGTAAGTTAGGTACGTAATGTTAAATATTACTATGACAGGGTAAACACTGATTTGTTAGAGAAATGATGGGTTTTTGTAAGATATTACTGTGTTACTGAGATGATGTGTTAGAAACGTAAGTCTAGGTTAAGTTTTTGTTGAGTGATGTAGGTTTGCCCTAAAAATTTTGCTAATGTACGTTTATTCATAGGTCAATTGATGTTTACTCCAAACAGCAGTGACACTTTGATGAGATAGTGTCAATCATAGTTCAGATGACCTGGTAATCTTTGATAGATGGAATCAGATTTGTTAACAGGGATTTTGTTAGATAGATACGTCTTTACCTGTTAACATAAGGCTCAGCCCAAAGGACTGTGCCTCTTACCGCTTACATCCCTTCAGGGTACCCAGATGGTCTCGTGGCTCTCTCTGGGGTGATCTCCAAGTAGTTGTTACAGTGCTTACAGTGCTATCAACCGCCTCTGTATGATGCACTGTTGCCTATGACAATGTGAAAATAACACTGATTTGTTAGAGAATTTAGTTTTTGTAAGATATTACTGTGTAACTGACGATGATGTGTTAGAACGTGAGCCTAGGTTTAGTTTTTGTTGAGTAATGTTAGGTTTGCCCTAGAATTTGCTAACTGTCTACGTTTATTCATAGTCAAATGATGTTATACTCGAAACGAGTGACACTTTGATGAAGATAGTGTCATTTATAGTTCAAGATGGTGGCAATCTTTGATAGATTGGTCACTTTGTTAAGGGATTTTGTTAGACAATATTACGGCTTTACCTGTTGCTAATTATGCTCGAAAGTGGAACATATGATGATTGTCAGACTGGTTAGCTGACTTTACCTTGATAGTAGGGAATTTTCAGGATGTTAGCTGATTATTTCATACGCTAGGTATGTTAGGTTTTGCCTTTTTGTACATTATATTCGTCAGTCGCGGTTATGATATTGTTAGCTTTTATTGGGCTAAAACTTGTTTGGCTTAAGCATATATTCGTAGGCTGGTATATAAAGAACTTATTTTTATGTTATGTTTGTCCAAAATGATACTTGAAATATGACTGAATCATAGTTTAAAAGATCACAGGGGGTGGGGCGGTTAGGGACTGCAGGATGGTGGCTTGTTTACGATTTACTGATTTACTGCTTTAAAATCAGTAAATTAATACGTTTTACTGTTAATATTTTATCCAAAGAACTTATTTTTTATGTTATGTTAGGATAAAATTTGTTATTTTTGTTATGTTTGGTTAAACTTTGTTTATTTTGCGACTATTCTGGGGATTATGATATTTAGATGAGGTTATGATGAATTTTTTGTTAAATGTTTCGAAGTTGATGTAAAACATTTTACGTTAGCATTATTCTTGTCAGTATGAAATATTACCCTGTTTATGCTAAACTTTTGTAAATTATTACGAGTATAAAATTAACAATGATATGTCAGAGATATGCTGAAAAAGATGAATAGGTTACGTTTTGGACAAAGTGTTTGGTACTTTACTGTTGTTAAGTGGAAAGTTTGTTAATGTTAGTGGTTTATTCGTGCGTAATGGTTGTTGGGCTTTGTCATTGTACATTAATTTTAGTTCCGGTTATGTTATGTTAGCTTATTAATGTGGAAACTTTGTTACGTTAGCATACTTTCATCGGTCTGATAATAAAACAAGGTTATGATAAATTCTTGGTAAATATTACCATGTTAATGTAAATTAACGTTAATATGTTAGAGATATGTTTGGTAAAAAGTATGAATAGGTTCGTTTTGTAAACAAATGTCGTTACTTAGCAGGGTTAAGTGTGGAATTTGTAATGTAAAGTTATTTGTGCTTAAGTGTGTTAGATTCGTCGTTGTAGCATTATTTTCTTAGACTCTGGTAATTGTTAGTTAGTTTAATTAAATGTGAAACATGTTCGTTAGCATATGTTCATGGTTAGTATTCCAAGAACTTATTTTGTAACTATGTTATTGTTGTTGTTTGTTGTTCGTTTGTTGTTGTTGTTTTTGTTGTTGTGTTGTTGTCTTGTTGTTGTTGTTGGTTGTCGAACGAGTAAATATACCCCTCTGAACGATAATGGTTCGTTCGTGCCGTTGTTCCCGTGTTTACTTTCTTCTGATTGTTTGAAAGAAAGAATCTCATTACTATAAGGGTTGTTTACGCATACGATTTCCTTCAGTAGGACATTTTTTCGCTGTACTGGTACGATGTCATCTCCCCACATCTCTACACCTGTT
The DNA here is from genome assembly GCA_015478945.1 of Trachelipus rathkii. NCBI lineage: Eukaryota > Metazoa > Arthropoda > Malacostraca > Isopoda > Trachelipodidae > Trachelipus > Trachelipus rathkii. The sequence continues at coordinate 2,637 of JABUQX010066179.1, forward strand.
GTTGATATCTTCACAAGGAGCTTCGTTATTCCCTGCAGTGTGTCATTTATATTTAATCGTCAACCGGATGGATACCGATACATTGATTGTATTCCTGCCAGAGGGTCAAATAATAGACCTTTATTCGTTTGTGCTGAGGGATTCATCAAGATTATCGGACTTCGCTGCTGCATGGCTAGAGGATAAGGGTATGTTATCCAATGGTTCGACGAGTAGTGAAATATCTATCAGAGGTGACAGTGTGAGAGGTCATAATAGAATAGACGCTGCGTTCTCATCGCGTAACGGTATATTAAAAGCCTTGATGTACACAACTATTGGAAACCCATCGATGGCGCGTCATCGCACTTGTATAGGTTTCACAGTTCGAACATCTAAAAATATTACAGCATTGCTTATAAAAATGAATTAACATCGCATCTTTACGATGTTGACATACTTGAGGATCTTAATACCATATAGCACATGTGTCTATGATATTATAACCGAAACATGTGGTTTACCTAAATACAGTATACCAGAGTGCGTTAATAAACTATCAGTTTGGAAAAGTTACGGTCTTCACTTTGTTATATAAGAATAGAGACACGTAGATTAGCTCTGTGAGTCGAATACGTACATAATTGGTGTATAGAATGTGATGCAGGAAATGCACTTTTATAAGACTTTCCATATCCTTTTCAATAAGGATGTGGAATACGTTATGAGAGAAGGAGTGAATATCAGACTAAAGGATAGGATACCAGTGCTCACCAAATGGTAAAAAGTTACGAATGATTTTGTGTCATGATCTAGAATGGATTAAATAATGACTAATAAGCGATAAAACTCATCGTATAGATTTTTATATAATGTAGTCTTGTTATGTATGTTTCTGGTTATGAATATTGTAATTACAGTACGCTCGCATTACCTGAATCATAACATATAGTGAGAAGTGCTTATGATATAAGAAGAAAGCAAGTTAGTACATGTGTTAGTTGCTAGACGTAAGTTATGCTGGACTCCGCTCGTTGACTAGATGTCTGAGGATTGTTCATTCGACTACATTGATAGAAGATTGTTGTAATCTAATTGTCGTCTGGTTGTGTGGTGGTTGTGTGGTATTTGTGAAGTGAGGGCTGATCGCATAATGCTGGTGTTGTGAGGTATAATAGTAGTGTTAGAGCTGGTGTTGGTTGTGATATGCTATGCTCTGCTAGTAGAGTCAAATGGAGTTGGATGGTACGTTGTCAAAAGATAGTGTAGGAATGATCGTTGTGTGGAAATTAGTTAGTAGTGATGTAGGTAACAGATAATACTTAGAATAGGATTGTTGAAGTATAGGTGGATAGGGAGGTGATGGAATAGGCAATGAAGGTAAATGAACAGTTCTCAGTTAAGTAGATGGTGAGGTAACGTTAACAGGGATGGACATCTCTGCTGTTAAGATTGGGTCGCAGATAACGTTATAAAGGATGAAGTTATAATTTCTTAGCGGTAGGTGCTATCTTTGTAGCAGAGTTTATGTCTATGATTGAAGAGTTGAATAGAGTTTGCTTCTTGATAACTGGATTGGAGATATATGAGGTGTAGAGGAGGATGGATGATACGGTATAGTAAATCTTATTCTGAGACATAATTTCTGTCTAAGGATAAAACAGTCAATGAAACGATGGTGATCAGGGTGATGAGTCTGTGTGATAGATTAGAGGTTCTATGTGGAGCATTATGATAGAAGAGGAATATGGTTTGGGTGGTGGGGGATAGAAGAAGATATTAATTAGTAAGGAGAGAGGTGATGGGTAGTAGTGGAAAAAGTTATAGAAGAATTGGGTACACATTTGACATAGGTTAACTTGAGAGGGGAAACAATTGGACTCTTGGTGTTGATGCAAGACAAGGAGGCGGAGATTGGGGTGGAATAGTGTTTTGGATTCGGTTGAAGTTTGTTTTTGGTGGGTATAGTTATGTAAGCGTTAAGTTACGATGTGTGTAATACTGTGGCTAGTGGATAAGGTGTAGAGCGGAATCACATTAGTTACTCGGGCTTATATATAAATGGGGTAAGGCGGAGATATAATGGGGACTTGCTAGGATATTTTAATAGGGGAAATGGAAAGATTGTAGTGTTGTATTTTTTGTAGCGCGCGGGGTGGATATGGGCGGTTATTATTTTAGGTCGAACGATAAGTGGTGTCGAGGAGCTGAGTAGACTGTAATATCGTGATATGATCAAGGTGCGTTTTGGGTGGTAGAGGAATGTTGATCATGAAATCTTACATTTGGTGAAATGGTGTGAAATAGAGGGACGAAGAAGATAAATTGTATTTAGGTTTTATGGATTTGCATAAACAGGCGTATGATACGAGTTATAAGAGAATTGGTATATATGGTCAGGGTGTTTTAGTGATATATTGGATGGCTGTGTGGTATGGTAGGACTTCTTGGAATTGGAGATATTAATAGTTATTGTTAATGTAAAGATAGTAAGAAATAGCGTGTGATAAGACTAAACTCGGTGTCAATAGGATGGTTTTTATACGATTAATGGCGAGTAAGTATCAGGGTTAGTGTTAATGTCTCCTTGGTCTATATCATGATTATATGGGGAGTGTTCAATGAAAAATTCGAGTGAGGGGTGAGATGGGAGAAGGGGTCGTGTGTAGAATGGTAGAGGAGAGGGAGTTAGGGAGAGTCCTTGGCTCTGGGCGTAATGGCTATTTGATGTTGCGGGATTGTATATGTGGGTGTGTGTTTTGTTGTAGGCTTCGGAGGTCTCGAATGTAGTTGGAGAGGATGTGGTAGAGACTGGTATTGATTTGCATGAGAGATAGTAGATTAAATAGAGAGGGGACATTGAAACGCCATATAAACGATTAAAATAAAGAGTAATGTGAGTTGAGTGGTTTGAGAAGTAGAGTGATCTACTATTCCTCTAGTTGATATGTATTATTGTAAGTTATTTTATTAGTGTCTTAGCAGATCGTGGAACTCAAGTGGGAAATGTCGATCATTAAATAATTTAGTGGTATATTCAATATGAGATATGTAAGCGGTAAAACACGGATCGCAGAGCTAGTAACAGATAAGGATAAGTATGTGAAAGTGAGCGCAGGAAGGTGGATGGTGGACACATTTTAGGTCGTTTGGTGAAATGTAAAGGGAACTAAGATCCTTAGATGGCTAGCGCGTGTTCTTAACAATGATGGGTTTTTGTATATTTACTCTGACGCTCGATGTCCGGGTGAGGTGTGGCCAGCCGTAGGGCCAGCATAAGTACGTGAGAAGTGGTTATGTGGCGTTCTGGTTGGACATACACGCTAAGTAATACGCCATTTTGGGAGTCAGAAGATTACTAACCTTTTCTCGTATATTACGTATGCGTCACATTTATTGCTTAGGCGCGTTGTTGTCACTTCCAGTGTTCTGTGAGTACACGCACAATTTCTGTATACGGATTAGTGTCATGGTGTGAACTATTGCAGCTTCACTGATGGCTTGTTGGTTTGTGTTTCTCGAGGTCTGGGGAAGAAAGAAGCGGCTACATGAAAGAACTACCTTTAATGATAGAGGGTTCTCACCTCGTTTAGACGAATCGGTTTGGTCTATGGCATAGGATGAAATGATAGTCCAGTTGGTTAAGCGGGATGTTATAAGTGGGTAGATGTTACTATCAGAATACAGCTCGGTCTTGGGACGACCTCACTGGAGATAAACAGTGAGATAATATGCACCCTCAAGTTAGGTTCGAATGTGTTATATTGACAGGACTGTTATGATGTAAAACTGCTGGACAGTTTGGTAGGACGAGTGCGGGACTCCCGACAGAAAAGCGCTGCTATAGCAGTGGAGTCGGGGATGGGCCCGGGGGCACAGTTGGCTGAACGTCGAGGGTATAATGGTCTAGATGGGCCACCCCTAGGCCAATTATTTGCTGAGGAATCGCATACACCTCTCCTTGACGAGTCCTATCTCCATACGTGAGCCAAAGTTTCCGGTATCATCTCATCCATTGAAATAGCTTTAAGGGTGGAGATTATTTCTACGTACATGCGTAATTGATTTCTTCACTTTTAATGGGTTGTGTGGTGAGTTCCCCCGAGTGTGGGCGGTGGAGACGGGGACTGGGCTTCTCTTTGTTACGACTCGTTATGTACTTCGTATATTCTTCTAGCTAGCAAGGTTACCTTAACATACTAACACCCCTCCAATTTTTTAGCCCGGGATTACGAGTATACTCTTTCTCATTTCTCCGTCTGATCACAATTGGAATCTACGACCGGGAGCGAAGAGAACCCACAATTGACTAATAATAACAAAATCACTCCAATTAATTAGAGGAAAAAAAAAATTAAGAAAATGAGAAGATAAAACATTACAGCAACTCGGTAATGATTGAAAGAGGCGAGTGGTGCGAATAACCGCGGAGGAGCCGGAGTCTACTGAACCAAATCACCGCGCCGGATCGGAGTTGAATACGAAAACCGCAACCCGGAGTCGGAGTCCTGGAGATCGGAGTTCGTGAGCACAATACACACCTATTCGAAATAGTGCATTCACTCGTGATCTACTACATTTTCATTCGACCTAATAATAATAATAAAATATAATAACTTAATAATAATATAATAATGTGAATTAGTATAGGATGTATAGTCACGCATCAGCTAGTAGTCATGTCTCATATACGCGCCGCTGATAACTCAGTATATATCGTCTGCGACGAGATATAGTCATATTCACCGTCTACATATTACCTCCAAACTTACTTCGTTAGGTATATATCATATATTATATCATTATTATATATTTTTTTTTTTTTTTTTTTTTCATGAATCCACCACTCACTGGCAATGCCCTTTCAAACGGAGGGGGCCAAAAAAACATAAATAAATAAAAACAAATTACATAAAGAAAAATATTAAAAAAAAATGGAAAGTAAACCCACCCTGTCCTTTGCCTAACGCAATTCGGTCCTCAGAGCCGGCACAAGGGCGTAAGCGCTATATTCGGTGTCCCCCCGGGGGTGCACCAACCTTATATACATCCCACAGACTGAATTTACACGGATTTCCGTCCTTATCCCATATACTTTATATTCCATTTCAGAACTATAACTCCTATTCCTTCTAATCGAAAAGGGTCCTAGAGCGCAAAACCGTGCTCACTCTATATATATAATATAAATATAATTATTATATATATATATATATATATATATATAATATATATATAATATATATATATATATATATTATATATATATATATATATAATTTATATATATATATATATATATATTATATATTTAAATATTAATATATAATATATAGAGGTGTAGCGGATGGTGATTTTTCAGCTATCCGCGATGCGATCGCGGATGCGATCGGATAGTAAAAATCACTTCTCCCGATTGCGGATGCGGATAGCGAATAGTTAAGTTTTTAGAGTATAGTCTTAGTGCTCTTATATATATATAATATATATATATATATATATATTATATTATAACTATATATATATATATATATATATAATATATATATGATATATATATATATATATTAATTTATATATAATAATATATTATATATATACGTATACCTGTGTTACCAGATTGCGGGACGTGGACCCACTCTTACACCGCACCAATCCTCTTTCCCCAGCCTCCACCCATTTGGAAAAAGGTTTTATATATAATATTACTTGACTTATAATTTTCAAATTACTGCTTCAAACCAAGTTTCTGCCCTTTCAAGAGAAGTTTGCCTTCTCTTTTCTTCGTTAATAAGCACTGGCACCGCTGAAAGACGCTCAATAGAGCCTACACTTGTGAAGGGCATGATATACTCTGGCGAGTTCTGCAAGATGTGAGAAACTTACAATTATTACGGCTATCAACAATGGATTTTCCGCTTCCAAAGTTTTCGCTTTGCTATCTCGATCAATGAAAAAGTGCCTTTGATACCTGAACAAGAATCTTCATCGCTGCTAGAAGCCTAAAGAACATTCATGGTTCAGCATGGTTTTGCTGATAGGATGGTAATTGTGTCTGTTTCCTATAATCTTTCACCTTTTTAATTGGCTGGTGAAATTTCTGCCTTTAGCATTCTATTTTCTATTTCACATAGGCATCTATTAAATTTTTCTTCTATTATACACGTGTGTCAAGAAAATTGATTTTGTTCTAGGATCCAGAAAGTTGTTATTAGAGATGCGCAATCGTTTTGGTAAATTTTTGAAAATCTATTATCTATTGCAGCATAAGTTTGTCTGTCACCTTTGAAAGCCTTTCTTTTATAGCAGTATCTTAGTCCAGCTTTCATTGTTGCAGTTAGAGGCAATCCCGTTTACAAACAAGAATTTCTGAGCTATAGTCTTAGTTACCTCTCAATCGGTTAAGAGAGTAATTACATTCCTAAAATCGTATTATCATCAACCTGTCAGGCCTCAATCTGTGTTTGTTCGCAAGCAATAAGGGATGAACAGGCAATCAAATTTATTTCTCCTATCCCTTCAAGCATGTATAACTACTATTCCAACGAGTCTGACATCTTGCGTTACAGAAGTTGAGGAACATTTAGTCTCCTAATTCATAAATGAAATTATCCGCTATCCGCCAAAAAAAAATTCATGCGGAGGCGAATGGCGGATGCGGGATAGAGAAAAATGATGCGATGCGGTTATCGCTAAACCTCTAATATATATATATATATATATATATAAAATATATATATATAATATATATTATATATATATATATTATATAATATATATAATATATATAATAATATATTATTATTATTGGTAGGATCTTCCTCCAACACTAAATTCAACGGGTAATTTTTTCACAAAGTGGGATTTTTCCCTTTCTACATAAATATTTTATGACACTCGCGGAAGAATATTTTAGACAATGCGTGACTAAGATTCTGTAAGGTTCTTAAGTGTGGCTAGTTATGACATAGTATATATTATTATCATAATGAAATTAGACGAATTAAACGAAATTGTTAAAAATGAATATGTGTTAATAGATTTTTTGCAACAACATGGTGTAATATTAACAGAAAAGAAATGTAAATCGTGCAGAATAGATTATAATGTAAAGAAAAGAAATTATAAATTTTATTTTACCTTGAGTAAATGTAAATCCGAAGAAAGTGTATAATATATAATTAAATGAATAATGACATATTAACGAAATCAATGAAAATAAATAATTCAAAATTTTTACAGATAAAGTATCATTACCAAGTGGTAACTATAAAGGAAACTTATCAAGATACTTAGAAACTTTCATTTGGAGAAATCAAATTGAGTAGTTGTCAATTGAGTTTCACTTCAGTTTATTGCAAATGTCGAAACCTATGAACGTCTAT
>JABUQX010066179.1:15000-27257 GCA_015478945.1 Trachelipus rathkii
GTAAAAATCTAAGGTAATAATTATACCTAGAGCAGTTCCCTCCTAGAATAGGGAAATGGCCGCGATGTGAAGGGACTGGGTTCGATCCCATAAGAATCCAAAGCAGTTTCCCTCCTAGAATAGGCCAATGCCCGTGAGTGCAACGTTTTTTCTTTTAAATAGTGTTTTTATGTGTTAATAACATACCTGTAATTAATGGCAAATTGGACGTGTTAAAATGTTTAAAATATTTTAGATAGCAAATAAGAAAAGCTCCACTGCGGTGCCGGTGAATATTTCTGCTCCGACTAAAAACCTCTTTATCTTAAGTGTAAAACAAAATATTTTTTTGGCTCCGGCTCCGACTCCACCCAAAAAAAATAATTTGGTCCAGCTCCGGCTCCGACTCTACATATTAAAAAAAAACTCTTCGCCTCTAGTTCAACTCTAAATAAAAAAAAATTTGTTCCGGCTCCCTACTCCGGCTCCGCACCTCTGATTGTGAGTAGTGTTAACCCCCTCCCCCGCAAAAAGGAATAAGGGTCCCGAACTCTAACGACAATTGTTTTTATATTTAGTAAATAAATGATAGAAGGAGCGACAATCCTCTTTCCAGTTTTGATGTTTTGCAAGCAAGAGTTCTTAAAGCTGAACTCATCATTTCACTGTGATTCCGCCTCCGCCCTACAGCCTCCTCCTCCTTCTCCTCCCCCTCCTGCTGCGGAGAGAGAGTGAGAGAAGGAAGGGGAATGAGGGAGAGAGAGAGTAAAAGAGAGGAAAAGAGAAATGGAGTAACTGTGAGATAGTGCAAGATCAAGAATGAATGAAAATGATATAGTTGAAAACGCACGAATGATAGATATAGTACTGGGGGAGGGGGTAGAGTAAAAAGAGAGAGGTATGGGGTAAAACTGAGGTAGTATAAGATAAAGAATAGAAAAGATAGTGAAAAACAATATGAATGAGGTAGGGATATAGGGTTTTAGGGAATTCGCACATAAGAAAGAGAGAAGGTAATAAGACATAACCTCAATATAAAAAAAAGAATAGAAGAAAAAAGATATATAGTAAAAAATTATATGAATGAGGTAGGGACATAGGGTTGGGGTTTGGTGGGGGGGGGCGTGAAAGAAAAATCAAAAAAAAAAAATAATCAAAAGAAAACGAAATTTTTAATATGTCGAAAGGGGTGCGATTTTACTGTAAAAAAGGTAGAGATGTTTTGGGAAATTATATAGTGCTTCGAAACTTTAAGAGTCAAAAGAGAAGGCCAAATAAGACTGAAAGAGAGAGAAGAGAGGGAGGGGGTGAGAGAGTGTAGAGGGAAGGAGGATGAGGAGAGAGGGGAGCGGAGAGAGAGAGAGGAGAGAGAGAGAGAGAGAGACAGAGAGACAGAGAGACAGAGAGAGGACAGATCTTGCTATCAGAGAGACAGACAGGAGACAGAGAGAGAGGGAGAGAGAAGAGGAGAGAGAGAGAGAGAGGAGGAGAGGAGGAGGGGGGCAGAGAGAGAGAGGAGAGAGAGAGAAAAGGAAGTTCCAAGTTACGAGATAAATAAGTTAAAAGACAACAGCAGCAAAGACCGAAAAATATATTTAAAAAGATGGAAAATTACTGGAATGTGACGAAAAAAAAATATTACGATAATAATAATTATAATTGAAATAAACATAAAAATATAATCCTGATAATGGCTTATGATGCAGAAATAAACAACATGAGAGAAATTTATTTTCGATAATTATATTATGTATAGTTTCTTCCAATTGCCTATTCGTTTCAATGATGCTTATTCATGCCTATATCCGCGATGCCTATTAAGGTGTAAAATGTCTGTTCATATCAATGATGCTCATTCATTTCTAAGATACCTATTCATGTTCATGATGCCTATTCAAGTGGAATGTCTACTCATGTTCATGATGCTTATTCATTTCCAAGATGCCTATTCATGTTAATGATGCTCATTCATTTCTAAGATGCCTATTCATGTTCATGATTCATATTCAAGTGGAATGTCTGTTCATGTTCATGATGATTATTCATTTCCAAGATGCCTATTCATGTTAATGATGCCTATTCAAGTGTAAAATGATTATTCAAGTCAATGATGCATGCTTATGTCTAAAATGACTAATCATGTGCATGATGCCCATTTAAGCAGAATGACTATTCATGCCTGGCACCATAATTACAATTTCAATCTCTTCTACTTAAAAATTTTTATTCATTTTTTTTAATCCTAAATTTTAAAGAAAAATAAAGTTTTAAAACCCTAATTGAACCAACAACAACAATATCAATAAGAAGAGTAAACCCATTGATAAGAATAATAATACCGCCATACCGTCATCACTACAACACATGTGCTAAAAACCAAGAACAAAATATGGTCAACAACTATAATCATGCAACCACCATCGTCACCCCCTCCAACTAAAACAATAAAAAGCAACCATACAACCGCCATTTCAACAATAATAACAATAATAATATTAAAAACAGTAACGATAACAAAGCAATAACAGTGGTAGCTAAAACAAAGAACAATAATAACAAAAAAGTAACACTAATAAAGCAACAGCTACAACCATAGTTAACACCACCACCATCCTAAAACAATATTACCACCACCAACCACTATCATAAACAATATTATTACAACCACCACCAACATCATCATAAACAATACCTCAACTACAAACAACAACAACAACAACAACAAACAATATTACCACAACCACCAACAACAACATCATAAACAATACCACCACCACCATCAGCAACAACAACAACACCAACAAACAATATTACCACAACAACCACCAACAACAACATCATAAACAATACCACCACCACCACAAACAACAACAACACAACAAAACACAACAACTACAACAAATATTTAATTAAAAATCGGAGTCTAAATTAAAACACTGACGAATCAATTACCTTGATATTACATTGAACACATACCAAAATACAACTTTAAATTAACCAAAATTAATAACAAGAATAAACATCCCGCTTATTGAATGATTAAAATAGCTTGTTATATTTTTTAATTAAATTTACCGTGGCGCAATCGCTAGAGTTACAGAGTCGTAAGGCACAGGACCTGGGTTCGATCCTTCTGCCGGATCCTAGGTAGCAATTACCTAGAGGAGTTCCTCTCCTAGAATAGGGCACTGCCAGTGAGGTGTTAATTTTTTTTATATATATAAAAAAATATATAATAGTTATACTGTAAGTTGGGTTGACTGAAAACAGCCAATAAGGTGCGTGGTGAGATCATTTTGGTGCGGTGCGGCATAGACCTGTAAGGTGCGGTGCGGTGCGGAAAATTGCGGAGCTTGGCCAACCCAACTTATCACATTAATAACGGCAAATAATGTTTAAATAATTTCATTAATTTTAAAGTAACAATTATGTGCAACAAACCCGACCATATACAACTTCTCAAGAAACTTAAGTAAACTTGAAGGACAATGAAGAAGGACAACTTAAAGAAGGACAACTTGATGAAAGACAACTTGACGAAGGACAACCTAACGAAGGACAACTTCACGAAGGACAATCGAACAAATTAGAACTTGACGAAGGACAACCTAACGAAGGAGAACTTCACGAAAGACAATCTGAAGAAGGACAACTTCATAAAGGACAACCTGAAGAAGGACAACTTCAGAAGGACAACCTAAAGGACAACTTGACGAAGGACAACCTAACGAAGGACAACCTAACGAAGGACAACTTCACGAAGGACAAACCTGAAGAAGGACAACTTGACGAAGGACAACTTCACGAAGGACAACCTGAAGAAGGACAACTTAACGAAGGACAACTTCACGAAGGACAACTTCTCGAAGGACAACCTGAAGAGGGACAATCTGAAGAGGGACAACTTGATGAAAGACAACTTGACGAAGGACAACTTAACGAAGTTTAATTATTAGGAGGTCTTCTATAAGTTGAAGTTTAATTTATTATTACCCCTTTCCTTGAAAGAGGCCTTGCCCGTAAGTGGTGGATAATAATAATAATATAATAATAATAATAATAATATATTATAATAATATAATATAATATAATATATAATAATAATAATAATAATATATAATAAAATAATATAATAATAATAATAATAATAATAATAATAATAATATAATAATAATAATATATAATAATAATAATAATAATAATAATAAATAATAATAATAATAATAATAATAATAATAATAATAATAATAATAATAATAATAATAATAATAATAATAATAATAATATAATAATCTGTATAATAATAATAATAATAATAATAAATAATAATAATAATAATAATAATAAATATAATAATAATAATAATAATAATAATTAATTAATAATAATAATAATAATAATAATAGTAATAATAAATAATAATAATTATAATAATAATAAATAATAATAATAATAATAATAATATAAATAATATTAAATAATAATAATAATAATAATATGGTTTTAACTAGGGTTGGTCAGACTACTGAAATTAATTTTTTAACGCGTAATTATTTTTTAACCGTACCGTTAACTGCACCGCACCGCACCGCACAACAACAAGAGCCAGAAATTATGTGCCACACAGCGGAGCACGGCACCGCACTGGTGTATCGCCCAATCCTAGACTATTAACTAACTAAAGGACTACTGTTAGTAGTAAAATTTAGAGTATCTTCGGTCTCTCTCTCTCTCTCTCTCTCTCTCTCTCTCTCTCTCTCTCTCTCTCTCTCTCTCTCTCTCTCCCTCTCTCTCTCTCTCTCTCTCTTCTCTTCTCTCCTTGCTCCCGTCTCTCTCTCTCGTTCTCTGGATCGTCGTCTGTTTTCCTTCTCCTCCTCTCTCTCTCTCTCTCTCTCTCTCCTTCATACTAAGATCCCTCATTGAAATGTTATTATATAAAGAAACCAATACTACTTTTATATTCATGTACGCCCATTTATACAACAACAACAAACAACAACAACAACTATACTACCACCATCACCTTCAACAATAACAACCACAATAAACAATAATAACAACAATAACAACAACTATACCACCAACATCACCTTCAACAATAACAACCACAATAAACAATAATAACAACAATAACAACAACCATACCACCACAATCACCTTCAACAATAACAACAATAACAAAGTCACTGAAATGAAATGTGGGAAAAGAGTGAATATGGACAAAAGATTATGAAAATGAATGAAAAAATTCATTGTTCAAAGTTTCTGTATTCATACAAGAGGATGTGAAATGAGCATTCATTTTCTTTCAGATTTTCCTTTTTCTGCACATAGAAACAATAATACAAAAGGACAGAATTGTTTACTTGCCTATAGAACTCTCTCTCTCTCTCTCTCTCTCTCTCTCTCTCTCTCTCTCTCTCTCTCTCTCTCTTTTTCTCGTTTTTTCTCTCACGCTCTCATTCTCTCTCTCTCTCCTCTCTCTCTCTCTCTCTCTCTCTCGCTCTCCCTAACAGACAAGGATTCGATCTAGGGTTATAGAGAATGCGAGGGCAGCGTTTTACCAACTGAGCTATGGGAAACGAGAGAGAGAGAGAGAGAGAGAGAGAGAGAGAGAGAGAGAGAGAGAGAGAAAATTTTTATAATTAACCTGTTGAAATTGCCCGGTGAAGTTATTTTCCACCGGGTGAGGTGGGGTATACAGTTCGAGCGTTTCAATGCGGTGCGGAGAGGGATGCACGTTGAAACATAGAGGGGCGGTTAGGTGAGGAAAAAATGACTGATGGTGCGTTGAGGTGAGTGGTGCACACACACTGGTGCGGTACAGTACGGTGTGGTGCCGAAAATTACGATGCTCCACCACAAACCCGTCCCCAGGTATTTATTCAATCCCTTGCAATAATCGTAAAAGTGTATACATAGGTCGAGAGTTCATTTGTAGATACAACTCTACCAGTATCCATGCAGTGGCGCATGATACATGGCGTAATCTCTAAGGCGAGAGCCCGGGTTCGGTCCCCTCACCCGGATTCTAGGTAACATTTGCCTAAAGAAGTTCCCCTTCTAGAATAGGGCTATGTTTAAGCATGAACTAATTGAAATCACTCTTTTAACGTCCCTTGTGTTACGTCTTTGGATGCGGAAAGCTTCACATTCAAACCTAAACTAAACTTGACTAACCTAACCTAACCTTACCTAAACTAGGCTAACCTAACCTAAACTAGACCAACTAAAACTAAACTAGCCTAACCTTAATTTGACTAACTTAACCTAAACTAGAGTAGACAAACCTAACATAACCTAAACTAAACAAACCTAACCCAAACTAAGCTAACCGAACCTAACCTAGACTAACCTAACAAAAAATTAATCGAATCCATTGTTATAAACAACGTTGACAATTTTAATATTTGTAAATCCTCAGTTAATAAATTACTCAATTTAACAAAAAAACATGTTACTAAAATTACAAAGGTTCAGAAACCTCAATCAAAATATATTACACCTTCTTGAAGTGAATGTTGTTGTTGTTGTTGTTGTTGTGTTGTTGTTGTTGTTGTTTAAATTACTTGTTCGTTATATCTTTACCATTATTTTTTGTTTTGTTTTTTATAGTTACTATCTATCTATCTATCTATCTATATGTCTGTCTATCTATCTATCTATCTATCTATCTATCTATCTATCTATCTATCTATCTATCTATCTATCTATTAATTTTGTTAACTGATGATAAGATAATAAATCTTTTGAAAGTTTATTATTTCTGGGGAATAAATTATAAAATAAGATATTAATAATAATTATATAAATAATAAAATTTCGAATATTTTATTTCAAATCATCAACCTTATTAAATTTAACAGAATTAATAAACCAAAAATTATTATTTTTTGAAAATTTATTAAAATTATTTCATATTTTGATAATTATTTTAAATATTTTTATAAATATATATTTTTTTTTAAATAATTTATTTTACTTGTTGTCAAGGATCACCTTGTCCTTGGTAACAGGAAAACCTTTATATACCTTTCGTCTTATGAAGTGGGGGGAAGGGATATGAGGGGAGGGGGGAGGTGTGCGAAGGGGGGGGGAGAGGCCAAAGGGGGAAGGGAGAGGCTCTTACTTTCGCCTCAGACAGGACCACACACACACTAACGTAATCAAACACTTCCAAATGTGTGTGACTTTCTGGTTCATTGAATGATCATCTGTTGAATGACAATTTCTCCAAAGATTTAGAGTAATAATAAAAAATCACATTTATTTATTTTTTGGAATGTCTCTTCTATCTATCTATCTATCTAATCTATCTATCTATCTATCCTATCCTATCTATTTAATAAAATCTTATATCTATCTATCTATCTATCTAATTAAATAAATCTATATATTCTATCTTATCTATCTATCCTATCTACCTATGTATTAAAAAATCTTATATCTAATCTATACTATCTATCTATCTATTAAAAATCTACCCATCTATCTATCTATTCCTATCTTAATTAAAAATCTATATATATATATAATATATATATATATTATATTATACCCTGTTTTACACAGTAATATTTACAAAAATACATATACAAGTATGTGTGTTTATACTATCTATCTATCTATCTATCTATCTATCTTTCTAACTATCTATATCCTATTAAAAAATAATATTTTATTTATTCTAATTAAAAATTATCTATATTTTTAATCTATAATATAGGATACTCTTTTTAGAATATAAAATTTTTCCTATTATATATATATACATATATGAATTATATATAATATACATAATATATTAATAGATATATTATATATAATATATATATATATATTATTAATTAAATAATAATATATTATATATATATTAATATAAATATATTAACTATAGATATATATTATATATATAAATATAAATATAATATATATATATATATATAATATATATGAGTTCAAAGCATCCAATGCAGCCTTTAAAATTTAATTTGTAAAATTAATTAATTCCAAATTAAAATTTTGCATAAATAATAATAATAAATATTTATTCCAAAAAAAAAATGTGCTGTGCGTTGCTCATTGCAAAAGAGAGGTGCAGTGCGGTGCTGGTACATTGCCTCCAAATTACGGTGCTGTGTGATGCGGTGCTCATTGAAAAGAGAGGTGCGGTGCTGGTACATTGCCTCCAATTTGCGGTGCTCATTGCAAAATAGAGGAGCAGTACGGTGCAGGTGCATTGTTACCTCAAGTTACGGTGCGGTGCGGTTTGCCAAAGAAGAGGTCTGGTGCGGTTCTGGTACACAATCTCAAAAAAAATTTGGAACAATCATAGTTACGAGATACATTAACTCACTTCTATACGGGCGCTCAAAACGCGGCGTTAGAAACGTCTCCCTAACGCTAGTTGAATAGTTCATTGAGTAGTATATTATTCAATCTTATACGAGCGTTTAAAGCGCTCGTATTTGGAATTATGTATTACTCACTGATCTATTCAATTGGCCTTGACGAAACGTTAAAAGCGCGACGTTAACGCCGCGTTAAAAGCGCGACGTTAACGCCGCGTTTTAAGCGCTTGTTTTAAAAGGGGTTTTATAGTTAGTTTATTTGTCTCATTCCTTTCATGAATACTTTTTTTTTTCTAAATTCACACCTCATGGGCATAGCCCTATTCTAGGAGGTGAATTCTCTAGGTAATTTCTACCTAGGATCCGGACTAGGGATCGAATCCGGGGCCTTTCCATGCGACTCTGTCGCTCTACCGATTGAGCCACAGTAAAATCCGGAACACACTTCCCTCTTCCAGGTTTTGTAACTCTTTTGATTTACACACTTTCAAAGGCCTTTTAAGCCCCGCCCCCTTTCACACCAAGTGAATCCGAATCAATTCGAATCAATATGAATCAATGATAATAATCAATGTGAATCAAACCGAATCAATGCGAATCAAACCTAATCAATGTGAATCAAACCGAATCAATGCGAAGCAAACATAATCAATGCGAATCCAACTGAATGAATCCGACTCAAATCGAATCAATGAGAATCAAACCGAATCAATGCGAATCCAACTGAATCAATCCGACTCAAATTGAAAATGAGAATCAATGGGAATCAGTGCTAATCAATGTGAATCAAAGTGAATCAATACGAACTAATACGAATCAATGCAATCAAACCAAATCAACCCGAATAAATGCGAATCAATCCGACTCAAATCTAATCAATGAGAATCAATACGAATCAATACGAGTCAATCCTACCATAGTACAGATCTTTTTCTACACTATTTCTTGATCGAACTCGATTCATTTAAATTCTACTGATGTGAATGAAATTTATTACCCTATTACAGTGATGAGTTGGCAGAATTTTAACAAATGGTTTTCTGCTTTGTTATAGGAATTATGTGCCGGTTCGCTCTTGAAACAGTTGAACATGCAGCAAAAGAGTTAACTACCGGTTCTCTTTCCTCAAAAAGTTTCAACAACCGGTGCGTCAAACCGGTTCCAACTCACCACTTTCCCAGAAATCTTCCTCAGTCAGATTTTTGTTGATTTGGATTAGGTTTGGCCGAGCACCGGAATTTTCTCGCACCACACCGCCCTCTACCTGAGAGAGAGAGAGCGTACCACACATCGCATCTCAAGGTGTTACCGCACTGCACCAAGACATGAAAATGAGTGACGCGCACCATACTCCGCATCGCACCGCATCTTTGTTTCAATGCGCACCGTGTTGCGCACTGCACCAGAACACTGGAAATGCGTACCGCACCACACCGCACCGTACCATACCGTACCTGTAACCTGAGAGTGCGCACCACACACCGCATCTCTATGTTTCAATACGCCACGCTTTGCGCACTGCACCAAGACACTGGAAATGCACCACCACACCACATCGCACCGCACCGCATCGCACCGCACCCGGTGCATCGGGCAATCCTAATTTGAATTGATTAAGATACGCTTGATTTGAAATGTCCTTTCACAGGGACATGTCGGCATTTTATTTAATTTAAAGGAAAATTTAATTCTCAAAACTTTGCTTTTGGTTTCATTCATGAAGAACTTTCAACACAAACTGAAATTTCGAATAATAATAACCTTCATGATAGAGTTTTAATATAATAATAATATAATAATATAATAATAATAATAATAATAATAATAATAATAATAATAATAATAATAATAATAATAATAATAATAATAATAATAATAATAATAATAATAATAATAATAATAATAATACAGTAATTGCAATGTTTTTTTTTATTTATTTTATTTTATCTTAAACTTTAATTTAGAAATTCTCCTTCTCTCTCTCTCTCTGTCTCTCTCTCTCTCTCCTCTCTCTCCTCTCTCTCTTCATCTCTCTATCTCTCTCATCTCTCTCTCTTCTCGTCCTCTCCTCTCTCTCCGCTCCATTTCTTGCTTCCACCTCCTCTGGTTCCCACTCCGCCCTCTTTCCCTCTCTCTCTCTCTCTCTCTCCTCTCTCTCTCTCTCTCTCTCTCTCTCTCCATTAATTTATTCTACATTCTCGAGCAAACTTCTACATTTTAAGCTAAAACTCATTCGTCTTTTGACTACATTTCTATTCTAACCTTCTTCTTCTTCTTCTTCTTCTTCTTCTTCTTCTTCTTCTTCTTCTTCTTCTTCTTCTTCTTCTTCAAAATCAATAATAATTTGCCTCCGAGTTCCTCCTTTTATGTCTTGTGTTAATTTTCATTAGTCGAAATGTATTTTTTTCACTTCTCAAACTTTTCCAATTCGAATAAAAACTTTTTTTATGCACCACACAAAAACACACGCATCCTCTCACACTCACACATCCTCTCTCACACACACATCCTCTCACACACACACAATTAATCTCACACAATCACACATCCTCTCATACACACTGACACACACACATACTCACGCACACTCACACACATCTTCACAAACACACACCCTTCCAATCACACACATCCTCTCTCGCACACACACACATCCTTTCACACACTCACACACATCCTCTCACACACACATGCTCTCACACAATAACACACACACATCCTCTCACAAACTCATCCTCTCATACATCCTCTCACACAATAATACACACACTCACACGCATCCTAATACACACACATCCACAAATCCTCTCACACACACACTCAGACAAACATCGTCCTCACTCCGCACCACTCACACACACACAACATTCACACACACTATTCTCCACACAATTCATAACATCTCTCACACACACACTCACTCGTCACACATCCCTCACACATGCGCTTACACACCCACACACACATTCCTGCACTCACTGAGCCAACAACACTTAAACACACACACACACAAACTTAATATATATTATATATATATATATATTATATATATATTATTTATTTATATATTTCTTTTATAAAAATAAAGAAATTTTTATATATAATTATATATATATATATATATATGATATATATATATATATATTAATGATAAAAATATATAATTCTACGTATATATGAATCACTGCTACATGGTAAAAGTACTTTATAACGCGTTAATTTTGTGAATCACAACCAACATGTGTTATGCTATTAACACATAAAATAATACATCAATTAAGTCTTACTCCAATATTAAACGTATACCATACACAAACCACATAACAATGCAGCTATGTTATACGCTTAAGATGGAAGTAACGCTTAAATGTATGCGTTATTTTACGCGTTAAAAATGCGAAAAATTTAAGATGGAAGTAACGCTTAAATGTATGTGTTATTTTACGCGTTAAAAATGCGCAAAAATTTAATTTCTTTTCTATACGTGTTAATAAACGCGGCGCTTCTGACGCCGCGATAACGCCGGTTAAATAGGTCAATAAGGGCGTTTTAAAGACCTCGTATAAATGGAACAATTGAACTACTCATTCAAGTGGTGCTTGCTTGGCGTCAGAAAAGCCGCGTTTTAAAAAACTCATTCAAGAGGCGTTGACCCTGCGTCAGAAACGTCGCGTTTTGAACGCTCATTCGTGGTGTTTGGCACGGTCAGAAACGCAGCGTTTTAAAAACTCATTCAAGTGGCGCTGACCCTGCGTCAGAAACGTTGCGTATTAAACGCTCATTCATGGTGTTTGCGCGAAGTCAGAAACGCAGCGTTTTAAACGCTCCGATATCTCGTGCCTAAGAGTTTTTCGTTTGAAAGATTAAAAGTTCGAAGAAAGACGTTCAAAATTTTAGGAATCTGAGTCGAATATTTTTTCATTCTGG
>JABUQX010066180.1:0-10000 GCA_015478945.1 Trachelipus rathkii
TATTATAGTATGATATATTATTATATATATATATATAATATATATATATATAATATATTATATATATATATATATATAATATATATTATATATTATATTATTATATATATATATAATATATATAATACATAATATAGTATATATATATATATAGTATATATATATTATTATAATATATTAATTATTTAAAAATTATATAATAAATATTTATTTTTTATATAAATATTAATTATATATTTTTTTTAAATATAAGTTTTTATCCTAATTTTTTATTTCTATTGAAGTTAAATCACTTAAATATTTAAAAAAATACACATAAAACAAAAAATCTGTGATTTTTTTCATTTGATTTTTTTCGTGCCATCTCTGGACTTTTACCTCTACTTGGCCTTCTGCTCCTTCCTCGCCTGCGATATGATGACCGTTAACCCTTCATAAAGATCAGCCTCTCACAATTAAATTATTGTAGACAGGCAAATGAGCTACAAGAACAATCATATATGATTTTAGATTTAGGCGAACTTAAGTTGGTCGCAAGAAATTAGTCGAACGCTAATTGGTCCGATAATGATTTTGATAGTTAGGAAAACGCTAATCCATCTAATGAAAAAGTTTACTTCGTTATTAGTGGTTAGCAGTTTACCAGAGTGTATAGTATTATATATATATGATTATATATATATATATATAATATATACGTCATATATATCTATAATATTATATAATATATATATATATATAGATTATATAATAATATATATACTATATATATAATAATATATATAAATATATATATATTATAAATATATTTATATAATATATGGCCAGCGTTAGTATATCCGTCATATATATCTCGAAAACTATTGATGCTACAGTAAAACGGAATACATTGGTGGAATGGCTGTCCAATTTTAGTACGGAAAATGTAAACAAAAAACTGGCAATAAAAAAAGAAAAATAAAAGTAATCTCTCAAGAACAATTAACAGCTTCAGCGAAATGGAATACATTTGAGATCCTGGGAAAAGTTTCACTTAGGAAAATGCTTTATACGGCACATTAGGGGGCAGCCGACGGGGAACATAAGGGGGGGACGTTTTCTCCATACCCCGTAGGGAGGGGCGGAGGAACCCCGCTAGCAGACAACAGCGCACAAAATACCAAGAAGGGCGGGGTATCGCGGAGACCCTCGCCGCGGAGGGGGGAATTAGTCCTACACCCCGTAGTTCCCCGAAGGCCGAGAGACCACGACCTGCTCAGTGCGGTATACCTTGGGTATTCTTTAGTTAAAAAAAAGCAAAAATTTTATAGAAAGTCTATTTATTTTTAATAGAAAGTCTATTTATTTTAACGAGAAAACAATAAAAGGTCTCTAAATAGGCTTCTAATCATATTACTATATCTATTAATAACAAGGAATAATTTTTAATTTTTTTTATTTTTTTACCATTTTTAATATTTTAAATTTTACAAGGTTTCCAAAAATGTATTCCATTTCGGCTGTAGCTATTGTAGTTTTGAGATATATTTTATTTTTTTTTTTTTTTTTTTTTTTTTTTTTTTTACATTCTCCGCACTAAAAATTGGTCCAGCATTCCACCAATGTATTTCCGTTTTACCTGTCGCATTTAGTTTACGAGATATATTATACGGATTTATACTAAACGCTGTACCTAAATATATATATATATATATATATATATATATATAAATTATATACTATATAAGATATATATATCTATATATAATATTATATATAATATATATATATATAATATTATTAATATATTATAATTATATAATATATATATATAATTAATTTTAATATATATATATATATATAATATATATATATATATATATATTATATTATATATAAGTATAAATATATATATATATTATATATACTATATAAGTATGGACTCTGTTATTTTGTACGACTTAAACGATCAGTTTATGATTTTTTATTTTATTATATTAATTTTATTATATATTTCTAGTATATATATATATATATAGATCACTAAACTAAGTTCAATATATAGGAGTGAGAAATAGTATTCAATAAATAATATTATAGGAACTAGTTACGTATTTTACCACGACTCCGTCAGTTTTATATTTTATTTTTTTTTTATACTAAATAGGAATATATACTGACCTCAATGGATAAACCGCAAAGATGGCTACGGATGATTACGTCAACCCCCCGGGGTCTGCCTCGAGCCTTACCCGTGAGGAACAGACAGCCGTAGGTACTAGTTATCCCTCCCTTTTCGTTGTATGTGTGTCACTATAAAGCCGTGACACACCCTCACCGCTGGGCACTATTAGCGTATTCTATTCAAGGGGGAACTTTCTCTGAGGTGTGCGAGTCGAGGGTGCTTACCCGTCCACGGCTCCGAGACCTACGATTCGAGGTAACTGGATAACCACGGCTCACCCCTTCTCGCGCATGCGACTAACCGTCGGCTCAGAGCCCTACAGCACTAAAATATTTCCACTAGTTTGACGCGTGAGTTCATGGAGAGCTATATTATATAGATTTATCTTCTATCACTAATCCTGATAGTATTTTGGTAGAAATTACTTAATATTAAAAATTATATAAAAAAAATAATAATTTGGACTTAAGATTTACTAATTATTTTTTTATTTATATAATTTTTTTTATATTATTATATTTACTTTATAACCTTTTTGATAATAAGTCATTTAACATACGCTCAGATGTCACAATATGTAATTAGTTTTTCTGTATAGTAGATTCGAGTAGCTTTTCGGAGATTATATAAATTCTATAATTTATGATTAAAATATAAATAAATTTTTTTTGCTTTTTTTTGCTTTTATCACTATGATTTATTGAATAAAGCTTTATGATAGCTATTAGTCAAATATGTATAATTGGTTTTCTTGTAAGTGTCATACTTTTATTGAGATAATTTACAATTATTTTTAAATATTTTAATTGATCAATAAATGTGATTTTTAAAATAATTATATTTAAAATATTTCGAACTTTTGAATCATGTGCGTTACACCACGTAAATTCATTGTTAGTATCATATAACTAGCAAATTACTGTTAAGGAAAATAACAAAAAAAAATCAAATACTGACGGTGTCTTAAACATACATACAGGGCCTATATATATAGTATATATATAATTATATATTATATAATATATGATATTTTATATAGCTTATATATATATATATATATATATATATAATATTATTATATATATATCTATATATATATATATATATATATATATATATATATAATATATATACTATATATGAGGTCTACAGTCCTGGGGATTAGCCGTCATATGTATCTTAAAAATTATTAATGCTACAGTAAAACGGAATACAGTTGCTTGGAATGCTGTCCAATGCTGGTTCAGAAAATGTAAAAAAAAAAAAACAAAAAAAAAAAAAACAAAAAAAATCTCAAAAACATACAATAGCTACAGTGCGTAAAAGGATATCACATTTTTGGATTATCCTGGTAAAAATTTCACTATAGGAAATATGTAAAAAAAAATAAAAAGAAAAAATGAAAAAATTATTGTATATTAATTAATAGTAATATGATTAGAAAGTCTATTTAGAGACCTTTTATTGGTTTCTCGTTTAAATAAATTAGACCTTTCTAGTTAATTTTTTTATTAAATACTAAAGATATACTCACATATAGGAGTTTATTATATTACGCTCATATATATTATATAACACTGGAGTAAGAGACAGAGGAAGTCGAAGGAGAGTACTCGTATCGAGGAAATGCCTTTACAAGGGATAGTTACGTGGGTAGGGAATTCAATTCTAATCGCCCCCTCTGCGCGCAGGAGAGAGAGGTGTTGCTCTTCACGAATTATCCACCGCTACTTTCTGGGCGTATAAAATGTGTGCTATAGATCTGCTGCGCGGGGGTTCACTCAAGCTAAATATATCCGACCAGTCACACTCACATATGTAGGGTATTGATAAAGGGATCAATTCACCCACTTACTCTTACCGTTTACAGTTACTATACCCTATATATATATATATTTAATAATCATTTACACTCACGTCAGCCTCGAAGCCCTACTTAGGATGTTTTGCCGTATAATAGATAATACATAAATTATAAATAAAATAAATGAATTACTATTTATTTAATTAACACTGAGAGATTCAGAGATCACGTTAAAGTCGAATGATAATGGATCTAATTACAAATGCTCATTCTAAGCAAGATAAATTATTGATCACAATAATTTATTTATTTTTTTTTTATTAAGTTTTTTTTAACATTTTCACCTATAGTGAAATTTCTATTTTAAACAGTGATGTCCAAAAATGTATTACATTTCTCCCGTATTATAAATTTCATTGAGAGTTACTTGGTTTATAAACCAACTTATTATAATATATATATATATATATATATATATATATATATATATATTAATAATATATATATTATATATATATATATATATATATATATATATATATATATATATAATATTATATAATTATATATATTATATATATATAATATATATATATTATTTTTACATTTTCTGGACAAAGCATTGGACCAGTCTAATCCATCGTGCAATGTATTCTACGTTATGTAATCTGTATACTGACATTAATAAGTTTATTAAGATTAACATAATGATGAGATACTAATACCCAGTACGTAACTGTATATATAGGATATATATCAATATATTATAAATTATATATAATATATGATAATTAGTAATATATATATTATATATATATATATTATTTAATAATATATAATAATATAGTAATATATATATTAATTATATATATTATATATATATTATATTATTTAATATAATATATATATATATATATATATATATATTATATATATAATATATATATTATATATTATTTATATTAATATATATGTTATATATATTATATATACAATAAATATTATATATATATATTAATTATACGTTTTAGAAAAATCTATGATGGAGTGAGTCGGGATTATATATATGGATAAAATAATTTTTTATATATATTTCTTCAGTTATTATAATGCAATTAAATAGACGCTGACTACCCCGCAGGAACATAGAAGGGAGGAGTTCAGTTAGCTGTTATACGGTTAATAAATATATATATATATATGAGGTTTCCAGGTTCAACCAGAACAAAAAATGCAATTATTTCAGCGGCTGGGGACCATCTCAAGGATTGCGTTGCAGTTGGACGCCGGTTAAGTTAAACAACTCAGAGGATTTGCACTACACGTACATAAAACCTTAGTGCCTTAGATCAAAGTACTTGTAATGAAAGAAGTAGAGGCCAGATCACTTCTAACAGCCTACCGACAAGAGGCACCGAAGAACTAATAATTGTACTTACTGGAACAGTTACTTGCAGAGGGTTTTACATAACAGGAGGATGTGTTTGATTCAAAAAGCAGTGAAACCGCGCGGTTGAAACAATACATTGAAAAAATATTGCGGACGGAGAATGTGAGCGGAATGAAACCGAGCGCCGCTCTAGAAGACAAACCGATAGATCATATATATATAATATATATATTATATATTATATATATATATATATATTTATAATTATATATATATTAATTATATATTATATATAATATAATATATAGTATATACTATATATATATTATATCATATATAATATATATATTAATTATATAATATATATATATAAAGATATATATATTATATATATATATATATTATGATATATATCTAATATATATTATTTAATATTTATAATATAACATAATATATTATATATATAATATATATATTATAATATATATATACTATATATATATATATATTATATATATATATTATATATATAATTATATTATTAATATAATATAGAGAGAGAGAGAGAGAGAGGAGAGATGAGAGAGAAGAGAAGAGAGAGAGAGAGACGAGAGAGAGAGAGAGAGAGAGAGAGAGAGAGAGAGAGAGAGAGAGAGAGAGAGAAGAGAGAGAGAGAGAGAGAGAGAGAGAGAGAGAGAGAGAGAGAGTGCAACAATACCCCCTTCTCCAACACGGAGTGATATGGGGAAAAACGGACAACAAGACGTAGAGGTCTTCCAGAACGTGAATTAGGATATTGAGAAGAGACAGAACGAGGAGGAACCGAGGAGAGGGACTGGCTGGAGCTGCTGTGATCGGAGAAGGTTGAGGAAGAAGAACCGACGGAGGCGGAAGGTGCAACAGTAATTAACGGAGTCGATGGAAGTGGAACAGGAGGACGAGAGGGACAGGAACGATGGGCGTGGGTTGAGGTACTATGTCAGCCGAAAAAGCGGGATCAGCATCCAGAAAGGCTGGGTTGATCCTACCGATCGAAACATTCTCCACTTTGGATCCTTTCTGAAGGGAGAAGTACTTTTTGTAGCGCTGCAAAACATGGTAGGGACCGTCGTAACGTACCTGAAGAGGACCACTATGTGAATCGTGACGCGGACCAAACGTGTGTGCGAGGAGTCCAGTTCGGAGGGAATGCTAGTACGAGACGTCTGACGAGGGAGGGGAAGGCCTTCCAGGAACTGTGGCACACTGACGAAAACGGGCGAGTAAAAAGTGTTGATTCGAAGTAGAAGGGAGAATGAATTCTCCAGGGATTCGGATAGAGGAACCGTAAACGAGTTCATGGATGAATACGTAAGTCTTCTTTGTAAGAGGCCGAATGTCAAGGGAGGACGAGGGGAAGAATCTCCAACCAGTTTTCGAGATTACCGTGCGCCATAAGAGAAGCCTTAAGCTGACGGTGAAACCTTTCTATAATGCCCTGAGCCATAGGGTGATAAGCACATGAACGGAGACGCTTAGAGCCAATGAGGACCATGAGGTCTTTCCATAAATAAGACTCGAATTGGCGGCCTTGGTCCGTTGAAACCGAAGACGGAGTGCCAAATCTCGCTATCCAATTAAATAGAAAAGCCTGAGCAATGGTCTCACTAGAAGTATCTCGAAGAGGGATGGCCTCGACCCACCGGGTGTAGCGGTCAATGCAAGTGAGAATGTGGGTGAAACCATTTGAGGAAGGCAGAGGTCCGACCAAGTCAATGTGGACTTGGTCGAAGCGTTGTCCCGGAGGAAGAAATTGATCGACGGGAGCGTTAGTATGCCTGTGAACTTTGGACCGTTGGCAGCTAAGGCACTGGGAAGTCCACAGTTTAACGTCCTTAAGAAGTGACGGCCAGACGAAATGTTTGCCGATCTTTACTTGCGAACCTTTTACACCAGAATGCGAAACATCGTGTATGGTGTGAAATACAAGACGAAGCATGGAAGTAAGAACGACAGGACGAGGCAGACGAGAAGACATGTCACAAAGAAGTGGAAATTGGAAACCAAATACCTCTACGCTCTGAATGTCGAAGGTAGAATTGGCTGGGAAAGTAAATTCCTCCAGCTGTTGAAGACGGGACATCTCCTCATAGTTGATAGAAGGAAGAGGAGAAATGGCATTAATGCGGGAAAGGGCATCAGCGGGAATATTCTCAGCACCTTTAACGTGACGAATGTCGGTGGTGAACTGAGCAATAAACTCGAGATGACGTGCCTCACGGGGAGACTGTTTAACAGTAGAGGCAGTGATGGCATGGGTGATAGGCAGGTGATCGGTAAGAATATGAAATTCTCGCCCCTCAATAAAATAGCGAAAGTGTTTGTGATAGCGAGGTAAATGGCCAGCAATTTTCCAAAGCACTGTACCGGACCTGGGGAGGTTGGAGCTTCTAGAAAAGAACGCCAAAGGCCGCCATTCACCGTCCAAAAACTGTTGCAGAACAGCACCAACCGCAAAATCGGAGGCATCGGTATGAATCCGAGTTGGTGCAGTGGTAGAGGGGAAGACGAGAAGAACGGAAGAAGCCAGGGCTTCCTTGATGGAGGTGAAGGCATGGCGGGCCTCGTCGGTCCAGTCAACGGTAACAGAGGCCGAAGAACCTTTCCGAGAGGGCTTGAGAAGAGCGTTGAGAGGTCGAAGTATTTCTGCCGCCGACGGGATGAATCTGTGATAGAAGTTTACCATCCCAAGAAAACGACGGAATTGACGCGGTTTAGCAGGAAGATGGAAAGAACGGATGGCAGAAACACGATCGTCGAGGGGGCGGACTCCCACGGAAGAGATGGTGTGTCCAAGAAAGGTTAGCGAAGAGACGCCGAACACGCATTTCAAAGTGTTAACACGTATTCCATACTCTACTAACCTGGTGAATACTTGGCGGAGATGAGAAAGGTGCTCTTCCGGGGAGGAGCTAGCGATGAGCAGGTCATCGATGTAGGCGAAAACAAAGAGTAAGCCACGGAGAATAGAATTTATGAACCATTGGAACGATTGCGCTGCGTTCCGGAGGCCGAAAGGAGTCCTTAAGAACTCAAAAAGACCGAATGGGATGATAACAGCGGTCTTGTGGACGTCAGAAGGATGTACTGGAATCTGATAAAATGCCTTTACAAGGTCAATTCTTGAAAAGATGGTGCATCCAGATAGATTGGGGGTGAAGTCCTGTATATGAGGAAAAGGATACCTATCTGGGCGAGTTATGGCATTGAGACAGCAATATTCGCCGGCTGGTCGGTAATCTCCGTTAGGTTTGAGGACAAGATGAAGAGGAAGCGAAATCGGACTTAGAAGGACGAATAATGCCTTGTCTAAGAAGGGAGTCAAACTCCTGTTTAGCAGCCTGAAGTTTATCGGAAGCGAGGCGACGAGCGTGGGAGAAAGGAGGTCTCCCATTCGTCTCGATATGATGAACAACGTTGTGCTTTACCTCAGGAAGGGTTGAAACAGGAGACAAGATCGGAAAATTCAGAATGTAAAAGAGATACGAAAGAATCGGAACTAGAGGGTAGGGTGATGCCATTTGTTGAAGCAGTAGCACGGATGCAAGAGGAGGAAAACTGTGTCTCGTAATCAATCAGGCGGTTGTGGTCTAAGTCCACAAGAATATTGAAATGAGACAAGAAATTGGCACCTATTATGGGCATAGCAGCATCAGCTATGATGAAATCCCAAAGGAAGTCGCGGCGAAACGAGAGTAATGTACAGCTGTTTAGTGCCGAAAGTATTTATGATAGAACCGTTCGCGGCCTGGAGAGCACCGAGGGGTTCTGAAGCACGGTTCTTTTGAAGAATAGAACGAGGAAGGACACTGTAGACAGAACCAGTATCAATTAAAAAAGATAGGTCCGTAGAAGGGTCATAAACGCACAGCAGGTTTGACGCGGACTGGCCCACACGGGGCGGTTTTACTGTGTGGCAGACGAGTTTAAATCGAAAACACAAGGTTTAAGGCATATGCGGGTTTGGTCGGCCCAATGTTTATGGTTGCGACAAACCCCTTGTTGATTATGAGAAAGGGTAACGGGAGAATCCTGAGAAGGTAACTGCAGTTGAGACTGCGGTTGAGCAGCTTGTTGGCGAGGAGTAGCCTAACGACGGAAAGTACGACTATTACGTGAGTGCGGACGGGGGTAGTGCGCGTAGAAAGAAGGAGAATTATAGTGAGAGTAAGAGGGAGGAAAAGAAGGAGCAGGCAGAGGATGTGACAAAGGAGGAGGATATGATTGATAGTATGAGCGAGATTAAAGAGTTCGTATGCGGTTAGTTAAATCGTAAATGACATTTTCCACTGATGCTATTTTTGACTCTAAATGAGCTATTTGAACAGAAGAAGGTTAAATAACGTTTGTGGCACCTTGTGCCGGCGAGAAAATGGGCAGTTGTGACCCAAGATGTTCAGGTGGTATAACAGAGGCAAGAAGGTTGTATGTTCTGTCGAGTCGCAAGAGGCTTAGCCTTGACTATGCGATCTGCAAATTCTGCTAACTCGTGTAAGCTACTATTTGGGTCAACTGTTGCAAGTTGGAACTGTATTTCAGCGGGCAACTTTTGAAGGAAAAGGTGTCGCACTATGTTTACACAATTTCCAACCGGAGGGCCTTC
>JABUQX010066180.1:15000-22500 GCA_015478945.1 Trachelipus rathkii
GCAATTAAATCGTTGGTGAATGTAAAGGGACTAAGTCTTGAGTGCGCTAGGGTCTTACATGAGGGTATGTTGTTACCTGTGTTATTGTATAGTAGTGGATACTATGGTCTGAATAAGAAGTAAAGTAGATCTAAAGTTCAATGTGTTCAGATGGACAATCTTAGGAGCATGCTAGGTGTGAGAAGAATTAATAAAATGAGGAATGAACTTATTAGAGAGTTGTGTGGTGTGAAGAAAGGGGTAAATGAGAGAATAAATGAAAGTATGTTGAGATGGTTTGGTCATGTGGAACGGATGAATGATAGTCGGTTGGTTAAGCGGATGTATAGTGGTGAGTGTGTTGGGAACCGACCGGCTGGGAGACCGAAGAGAAAGTAGATAGAGTCGGTGAACGAATGTCTGAATGAGAGAAATGGAGTTTGGCGAGGCGAGAATAAAGGTGCCTGATTGGGAGAGAATGGCGGGGTTTTTGTATGGGGAGGTATGGCTGTAGCACGCCTGGGCCAAGGGATGAACCCTTACATTGACGATTTACCATAGTGAGGGTCCGTCGCGGTCCCATGAAGCTCTAGGGTGGATTTTCTGTCTGTGACGAGTTTTCACTAATTAATGGTACAGAGGGGGCGGTAAGGCTGGGCTTTCTTTTCGACATTTGTCATATTCTCCTACTGCTTTTCTTTTCCGATGCTTGTAGCGCACCTTACTCCCAGTCTTGGGAAGAAGAGGTAGATAAAGAAAGAAAGATATATATATATATATATATATATATATATATATATATATATATATATAGTTATATATATTTATATATATATATATATATATATATATATATATATATATATATATATATATATATATATATATATATATATATATTACTTCAATAAAAGGGAATAAAATAATGTAACATTAATAGTAATTTGAAAATAAAAGAAAAGATATCATTTTATTCGTATAAAAAATTCTTAATTTTGATCTCTTAATTAATGAGAAATGAGTTCCTTCTCGTTCAAGCTGCTAACCAGAATCAAAGTTCTATCTTGTCATTTTTAAAGTCTCTCGGAAACATTCCTCTTATTTCTACTCCTGATGAAATAAGAAACATATTTAAAGGCATTTTTTATGCTTTTCCACAGAAAGACGAAGATACTGCTGTCATTATGAAAAATCTCCAACAGAAAAGATTTTTCGGTACAAATATTTATAGATTTCCCCTTAGTCGGGAGTCACCTGACACCCCAAATCCTTGGTTATTGCTGACCTTTAATAACCTCATTCACCTACAAAAGTGAAAATAGGGTTCCCAAGTTACAATGTTCGTACATTTATCCCTCGACCTAGACGTTGCTTTAAATGTCAACGGCTTGGTCATCTCCGAAAATACTGTAGGGGATCGGATTACATATGCCCAGTCTGTGGAGAATTATTTCACACTCCTTGTAAAAATACATCACACTGTAAAAACTGTGGATGCCTCCACAGTGCTTCTTCCTTCAAATACCCGTCTTGCCTGTTTGAACAGGAGATTTTGGGAGTTATGTACCATACATAAATTGAGCAGGAGAGATGCCATATGCCAGCTCTTTAAAAAATATCCTACAAGCCAAAGGCAATCTTAGGCTACAATTGCAGCTGCCCCCATGCCTCCGTGTGTTAATCTACCGACACAACCTATCCTAGCAGAACTCCTCTCCTAAATCCCAGCGAAACTCAGGCAGTTACTGTAACCTGTCCGCCTGTATTGTCCACACTACCGACTCCTCAAATAGTACAAAAGCAGCCTTTTATCCAATCTCCCGTCCAAAAAGCATCAACAACCCTATACCAAGCACTAGTTTTCAACAAACCAGCAATGAAACTATGTTGGTTCATCCAACACAAAACTTGGAAAATATTTCCTGCCAAGACACACTATCCTATACCCATCCAATAGGTTCTCCAAACTCACGCAAGAGGACTAATACCTTAAAACTGATGTCCATGAAAGTAATGCTATGAAGCAATAAAGATGAAAAGGCATTCTTATAATAGAATATAGATTCCGTAGATAACTTATGGATTGAGATTTGCAATTTCATCATTTTACCAGTAAAAATTGTTACAATAGTTAAATTCACAAAAAATGAAAAGTCAAATCAAAATGTAAATTTGATTCAATTGTTGAGAAATAATAATGATATTCATCAATGTGAGAAACCAAGCCTTAATTTTGGACAGAAATGTTTAACTTCCGTAATGATAATTTTGAAGTCAAATATTTGAAAACTTTAGGCTAAATGGTACACCAAATATACTGTGAAATACAAAATATTCCTCCCTTCACCAAATCTAACTTAAACAAGCAAAAATCAATAAAGCTCCTGAGTTTACTAAAAGACAATTCCATGACAGAAGCTTGTTGTAATAATATTTAGTATAAATGAATATTTCTTGTTAGCATATTAAACAAAGAAACATTAATTGTGACATTTGTATCATCACAAGCAGTTAAATATGAGAAACTTAAAGCATCGTGACTTGTTCAACTTTTCCTTAACTCAAAATTTTTTAGTATAGTTATTGGGAGTAAGAATCAATTTAAATTCACTATACCATTTGATATTTGTGTAATTTTAAGTAGTAGTTTGCAAAGGTTTGTAATAGACAATAAATTTAATTCATTATGGTTTTGATAATGAAAGGCTTCCATTTATAACTAAGGATTATTTAATATACTATACTTAAGCATTTACTTTGCAAAATCCAACACAGCATAAACTAATGAAACCCCGAAATTATAATTTTACCGTATAAATCGTAACATAAATTACGAAATATGCATGACAAAAAAAAAATAAATAAATAAATAAAATAAAACCCTGAAAAAAATTAGAAATGCATTTATTCCATAATGATCAATATATTACTTATTTTTTTAAAATAAAAATAAAAAAACCGAGCGACCGACTGATTTAATAATTATTATTATAATATATATATATATAGTATATATATATATATATATATATATATATATATATATATATATATATATATATATATATATATATATATATATATATATATATAATTTATATAACAAATGTATGTTAAATAGTAGTATATATATATATATATATATATATATATATATTATATAATCATCCTCCAATCCCCAGATTGGGGGTGAGGGGCGTAACATACACCGGAACAGAAAAGTAGTAAAAGAACAAGACACAAGTCGCAAAGAAAGCCCCTTTACCCCCAAGTGAGAAGTAGCAGTCGGAAAAAGCCAACCCGAGGTTTCACGAGACTGCGACGAACCCTCACTGTGGTATCTCATCAATGTGGGGTTCACCAACTGGGCAAAGCCCACAACCATACACCCTCACAAAATCCTGCCATTCACCTCTGTTAAGCACCTTTCTTCTCGCCTCGGCAAAACTCGAATTCCTTTACTGACTCAATCCACTTTTTCTTCGATCTCGCAGCAGGCCGATTACCAGCACACTCACCACTATACATCCCCTTAGCCAACCGACTATGACCCATCCTTTCCATATGACCAAACCACGTTTATTCTCTCATTTACGCCTTTCTTCCCACCACACAACTCCCTAAAGCGTTCATTCCTCATTTTATCAATTTTTCTTCCACCTAACAGGCTCCAAAGATTGTCCATCTGAACACTTTGTGCTTTAGATCTATACCTCTTAATCCTGAAAATAGTTTCACTACCACACAATAACACAGGTAACAACATACGAAAATGCAAAACCATGGCGCACTCAAGGCTCAGTCCCTTCACATCCTTAAAGGATTTAATTGCACCAGACACTTTCCTACCATTCACAACTGCATCATCCGTTCCTTTATCATCCGACATATATCCTAAACATTTAAACTCGGATACTTGTTCCAGTTGCTCACCATCCCCTCAATACCATAACCTTACTCTGATCTATATTTACTGCCAAACCCCACTACCAATCCTCTCACTCTCTTCAGATTCACCACACAAAACCAAATCATTGCATACAATAAGCAGGACACCATCCACTCTCTTCCATTGTCCATCATTCTAACCTTTCCCTGCCACCCCCACATCTAATTCTTTCATAACCCCATCCATATACAAATTAAATAACCAGTGGGACATAACACATCCCTGTCTGACTCCGCTATTAATGCTAATATTAAACCAATCATTTTCGACTTCATTTATTCTTACAAACTTTTGATTCCATTCGTGAATCCTACCACCAACACCATATATCACTAACACTTGCCACACAGCTCCCTATTAATCCTGGAATACGCCTGTTGCAAATCCATAAAACCTAAACATATTTTTTTTCCTTTCTCTTTTTCTCAATCGTTTGTTTCAATGTAAAAATTTGATCCACACATCCTCAACCACTTTTAAATTCACGTTTTCTTCAAAAATCAGTCCTTCAGTCACTCGACGTACTCTTTCCACCAGAATATAAGCATATCTTCCCTACAACACTCAAAACACTAACTTCCCTATAGTTCCTACAATTACCCTTACCTACCTTGCTCCTATATAATGGTACTATTACTGTTCTCCTCCAATCTCTCGGAACCATACCCTCCATAAACGCTTTGTTACAAAACTTCCAAATCCATTCAATCACTATCTCGCCTCCATTCTTGATCATTTCACCAGTAATTCCATCTATGTCTGCAGATTTACCATTCTTCAACTTTCTCACCGTACCCATTACCTCATCCCCAAAATCCCTATTTTCTATCAAACCTACACACATTCGCTATCACCTCTTCATTACTGCCAATGTTATGCAGATTTTCGAAGTGTTCTCTCCACTTTCTTCTCGCATCTATTTCATCAATTACGAAAGCACCATCCCTGTTCATTATTTTATGCAGATTCTCCTTACTCTCATTCTTAACCTTTCGCGCTTCCTATTCCCTTGTAAGTCCCCATTTATCCTCCTTCCAAACTGTTCATTTACCAAATTTTTTCTCCTACTTATGCAACTTTTAGTCTTCCTTTTTTCCTCCTTATATAATTCCAAACATCTTTCTTTTGAGACCTCATCATTTGCTTTTAGTACATTCAACCACGCCTCTTTTTTTTGCAACACCTCTTCATTCCACCACTCACGGTTGAAATTCTTACTTCCTACTTTAGCACATCCACATACTTCTCTTGCACCACTAACAAAGGCTTCCTTCATTTGTGTCCAGATTTGTTCAGTTTCAACTGATTTATTTGCAAACGCTCTTAAATACTTTTCCTTATTACCTTTTTCATTTAACTTTTCACTTTTAAATCTTCAAACTTCCTCTCCATCGAAGCGCCCAGTAACTTAATCTTACATAAAACTACATAAGGATACGATAATCCCATCTCCAGCCCCAACACTGATTTGACATCAATCACACACTTCAACACCTTCACCAACACAAAATCAATCATACTTTTCACTTCGATACCATCTTTACCTACACCAACTCTAATATACTTATGAATACTCTTGTTTGAAGAAAGTATTACTAGCACAATAAAGACCTTTTCTCTCAGAAATTAATCACTTTCCTTCCATTCTCATTTTCTCCAGTCACCCAAATTTACCCTTGTTATTCCATCCATTTTCCGATCCTCTATCCAACCATTTAGATTGCTCTCAACACAATCTACTGAAGCCTTCTACTCTGACCCCGTATAAAAACATCTTTCAGATTATCCCAGAAAGTCGCACTCTCCTCAACATCACCCTCAGATAGACCATATGTTACAACCACACATACCTTGACCTTTTCAAACTTAAATTTAACCATTAGAATTCTATCACTCAATCCACTATAGCTCTGTGCCACATGTCAATCATCAAAATGGCAATTTTCTCCTCATACAGTTTCTTTTCATCTATGTTTCAGCTCATGAGAGTAAATAGAATTACTGTTTCTAAATATAGAAATTACCTACTCTCAAAATTTACCGTTCTAATATTTTATATACAGACTCATACACTCTGCCGA
Organism: Trachelipus rathkii; assembly: GCA_015478945.1. NCBI lineage: Eukaryota > Metazoa > Arthropoda > Malacostraca > Isopoda > Trachelipodidae > Trachelipus > Trachelipus rathkii. Next base: position 21,010 of record JABUQX010066180.1, read on the forward strand.
AAGACATGGTCGCTTACGGCGATCATGACCTTATATATATATATATAGAGACATATAAAAATATATATAAATTATATATATATATATATATATATATATATATATATATATATATATATATATATATATATATATATATATATATATATATTATATATATATATCATCCACCTTCTTTACCCAAGACTGGGGTAAGGTGCGTGACACGCACCAGAAACAGAAAAGTAGTAGAAGAAAATGACACAAGCCGAAAAGAAAGACCACCCTTACCGCCCCCTTTATACCTATTAGTGGCAACTCGTCGCAGTCAGAAAATCCACCATAGAGCTTCACGGGACATCGACGGACCCTCACTATGGCATCTCGTCAATGTGGGGTTCATCCTTTAGCCCAGGTGGGCCACAACAATATCCCCTCACAAAACCCCGCCATTTATCAATATTATGCAACTTTCTTCTCTCCTCCAGGCATTCCTTTACTAACTAAATCCACTTTTTCTTCGGTCTCCCAGCCGGTCGATTCCCAACACACTCACAACTATACACACACTTATCCAAACGACTATCATCCATCCTTTCCACATGACCAAACCATCTCAACGTACTTTTGTTTATTCTATCATTTATCACTTTCTTCACACTGCACAACTCTCTAATAAGTTCATTCCTCATTTTATCAATTCTACTCACACTTAACACGCCCCTAAGATTGTCTATCTGAACACATTGTATTTTAGATATTTTCCTCTTATTCCAGACCATAGTCTCATTACTATACATTAACACAGGTAACAACATACCCTCATGTAAGACCCTAGCACACTCAAGACTTAGTTCCTTTTACATCCACTAACAATTTAATTGCACCAGCCACCTTCCTGCTATTCACAACTTTCCTACTACACTCGGCATCATCTGTTCCTTTATCATCCAACATATACCCTAAATATTTAAACTCAGACACTTGCTCCAACTGCTCACCATCTAACACTTCACACAGAGGACTGTCCTTACTCACAACCATAACCCTACTCTTATCTATGTTTACTTTCAAACCCCTCCTTTTACACATCCTGCCCAATCTTCTCAAACTCTCTTCAGATTTGCCACACAAAACCAAATCATGCTCATATAATAGGTACGGCACCCTCCACTCTCTATCATTCTAACACCATCTCCTGCCATCCCCACCTCTAATTCTTTCATAACCCCATCCATATACAAATTGAATAACCAAGGAAACATAACACATCTCTGCCTCACTCAACTATTAATATTAAACCAATCACTTTCGACTCTATTTATTCTTACACACGCTTCACGATCTTCATACATACTTTTGATTCCATTCAAAAGCCTACCGCCAAAACCAACTATCACTAACACATGCCATAGAGCTTCACTATTATTCCTATCATACGCTTGTTGCAAATCCATAAAACCTAAATACAATTATTCTTCTTTCCTCATTTCTTTCAATGTAAATTGTAAA
>JABUQX010066180.1:25000-54196 GCA_015478945.1 Trachelipus rathkii
CATTTTATCAATTTTCACACCTAACACGCCCCTAAGATTGTCAATCTGAACACGTCGAACTTTAGATCTATATTTCTTATTCCAGACCATAGTCTCACTACTATACAATAACACAGGTAACAACATACCCTCATGTAAGACCCTAGCGCACTCAAGACTTAGTCCCTTTACATCCACCAACGATTTAATTACACCAGCCACCTTCCTGCCATTCACAACTTTCCTACTACACTCTGCATCATCCGTTCCCTTTTCATCAAACATATATCCTAAATATTTAAACTCAGACACTTGTTCCAGCTGCTCACCATCTAACATAACTTCACACCGAGGACTGTCCTCACTTACAACCATAACCTTACTCTTATCTACGTTTACTTTCAAACCCCTCCTTTTACACACCCTGCCAAATCTCTTTACCAATCCTCTCAAACTCTCTTCAGATTCACCACACAAAACCAAATCATCCGCATATAATAGGTAGGGCACCCTCCACTCACCTCCATTTTCCATCATTCTAACACTATTTCCTGCCACTCCCATCTCTAATTCTTTCATAACCCCATCCATATACAAATTGAATAACCAAGGGGACATAACACATCCCTGCCTTACTCCGCTATTAATATTAAACCAATCACTTCTGACACCATTTATTCTTACACACGCTTCACTATCTTCATACATACTTTTGATTCCATTCAGAAGCCTACCACCAACACCATACATTACCAACACCTGCCATAGGGCTTCCTTATTAATCCTATCATACGCCTGTTGCAAATCCATAAAACCTAAATACAATTTATTCTTCTTCTCCCTCATTTTCTCAGTCATTTGTTTCAATGTAAAGATTTGATCCACACATTCTCTACCACTCCTAAACGCACCTTGTTCTTCACCAATCAGTCCTTCAGTCACTCGACGCAATCTTTCAACCAAAATACCAGCATATATCTTCCCTACAACACTCAATAAACTAATTCCCCTATAATTCATACAGTTCCCTTTATCTCCATTACCCTTATATAAAGTTACTTTTACTGCTCTTCTTCAATCCCTCGGAACTATACCCTCCATAAACGCTTTATTACACAACTTCCAAATCCAATCAATCACCATCTCGCCTCCGTTCTTGATCATTTCACCAGTAATTTCATCTATACCTGCAGATTTACCATTCTTCAACTTTCTCACTCTACCCATTACCTCCTCCTTGCTAATGACCTCATCCCCAAAATACCTATTCCTTCTTGCACCATCAAACCCACACACATTCACTATCACCTCTTCATTACTGCTAATATTATACAGATTCTCGAAGTGTTCTTTCCACCCCTCACATCCATTTCATCGGTTACAAAAGCACCATCCCTATTCATTATTCTAAGCAGGTTCCCCTTATTCTCATACTTAACCTTTCGTGTTTCCTTCCAGAAGAGCTTCCTATTTCTATTATATATATATATATATATATATATATATATATATATATATATATATATATATATATATATATATATATATATATGGGTGAAAAAAACATATCTATATATATATATATATATATATATATATATATATATATATATATATATACCGGTATATATATATATATATATATATATATATATATATATATATATATATATATATATATATATATATATATATATATATATATATATATATATATATATATATATATATATATAAGAGTAAGGTTATGGTTGTGAGTGAGGACAGTTCTCTGTGTGAAGTTATGTTAGATGGTGAGCAGCTGGAACAACTGTCTGAGTTTCAATATTCAGGATATATGTTGGATGATATGGGAACGGATGATACAGAGTGTAGTAGGAAAGTTGTGAATGGCAGGAAGGTGGCCGGTGCAATTAAATCGTTGGTGGATGTAAAGGGACTAGGTCTTGAGTGCGCTAGGGTCTTACATGAGGATATGTTGTTACCTGTGTTAATGTATAGTGGTGAGACTATGGTCTGGAATAGGAGGTATTGATTTAAAGTACAATGTGTTAAGATGGACAATCTTATGGGTGTGTTAGGTGTGAGAAGAACTGATAAAATGAGGAATGAATGTATGAGAGAGTTGTGTGGTGTGAAGAAAGGGATAAATAAGAGAATAAATGAAAGTACGTTGAGATGATTTGGTCATGTGGAAAGGATGGATGATAGTCGGATGTATAATGGTGAGTGTGCTGGAAATCAACCGGCTGGGAGACCAAAGAAAAAAGTAGATTGAGTCAGTAAAGGAATGCCTGGAGGAGAGAAATGTGAGTTTGGAAGATGCGAGAAGAAAGGCGCATAATAGGAGTGAATGACAGGTTTTGTGAGGGGATATGATTGTTATCATGATGGTTAGCTCTTCCAAATAGCTATATTGTCTTATGAGAACCCATTTCACTCTGGAAGAAATCCTTGTCGATCGTTTTGAGATTCCCAAAGAGGACAAACTCAAGCAACTGTTTTTATGAGAAGTACTGGGGAACAGTAAACCATCCCAGCTTATGCAGCTGATGCTGGTTTTGTGTAATGATCTCAATCCCAGTTCTGACATCCAGGCAATGTTCCTCGGTTGCCACTCGAGACTCACCATTTGATGGCACTAATTAAGCCTGGTTCTTCGCTAGAAAAATAGTCAAATGGCAGACTGCATCCATACTCTTCAATCTGACACTCATACGCTTTCCTCTTGGGTCATCAGTAGCTGGGTTTTCAATACCAACACAACTTCAACCACCACCATTCACATTGATGCACTTTGTCAGGAGATGACAAGTACTAATCAGGCACTGCGACAGGAGTTTGCTAATTCCAATACTGCAAACTACCATTCTCTTTCTCAGAGAATTTCTAGACTAGCGGAAACAGTGACGTCAATTGCAGTGACATTGCAGGTCATTAATATAACGCAACAGGCATCCTTACAGGCCCAGCAACGTCCACAATTTTCTTGTCCATTCTCACCTCGCAGACCTCACTCTTCATCTCCTCGTTCTACACCAATAATCCTGCAAATACTCAACCAGGGGTTTTCCTACCACAGGAAACTTGGTGCTTCTGCTAATAAGTAGTGCACCATACCGTGCAATAATTCCCATCTGCTCAATACCCAAAATTTCCAGTCGGTAAACCCGTAAGCCAATCAGCGGAATCAGCAGCTGAGGTGGCTACCGTTAACAATTCAAGGCTGATCATTTACGATCCCACCACACGCTAGCGTTTCCTTGTGGATACCAGTGCTGAGGTATCACTCCTCCATCCTCGTCTTCAAAATTTCCTCTTTCCCCTACAGACACCACTCTCCAGTCAGCTAACAGTACGACTTCCCGGATTAAGCCCTCTTGGGTCTGAGATGACGTTTAGTTCTCCGGAATTCGCATAATGGACTGAAGCAACCTTTCCAGAGAATGCGCGCGCGTCTCCACCGCCGCCGATCCTTCGAGGACCGTACAACGTTCTGTGTGCTCAAGTTCCCAACTTACTCCATTTGGGTCGGACCGCGCGTCGCATCGCACAGCCAGCGACGCTAAAGCTAAACAACCTCGTTCATCCATAAATTTAAATCAATAAAACTTATTAAAACTATTTGCTACTCCTCTAAACCAACCACCTAATAATAACCCAGCTTAATAGAAAGCCCAATTTAGAATTGCGAAAACTCTGGCATTCCGCACCACCCCAACCCAACCATCGATGAATTGTTAAATCTTTAAAAAATCAAATATAAATAAACCTACTTGGTCAATAATAACATTATTTCTACTCATTAGGGATCCTTTACTCGTACTCAAAATGGAAAGTTAGAACTATATACAACTTATGTTCCTAAATGTAATGAAACAATTAAAAAACGTGATCAAGCAGGGACCATTAAATCTGTTCTATATACCCATTAAAAATATCTTTTGCTGCAGAACTATTGCAGTGTGCCATTCCTGCCACTTACAGAGGAAGTGAAGACAAGATAACGCTATTAAATAACAGCTATACCTTGAAGCAACTCAAATAGCACTGCGTACATAATAGAAGACACTTTATTTGAAAACCTTCTAGATACCAAACCGCTTTGAAGTCCTTTAATCCCCCGACTAGCTAAAACAACACAAGGGAGACCAAGCTCGCCACACGCTCTCAGACGAGGCAAGAGCAAAATATAATATATTATACTACGGTATGATATATATATATACTATTATAATTATATATATACTATATATTCACTATTAATAATATATATATATTATTATTTATATAATACATATATATATATATATATATTAATTATATATATAATATATATATAGTTACTGTAAAACGTAAATGTGAGCCAACGATCACATCTTCTATTCATTTGTGTGCAAACCTGAAATTGTGATTATTACGATCCTTCGTGTGATAAATGGGCAACTACTACTTTCATTCCCATTTACAACCAAATTCTCGAATTTGGTCTTTTCGCAGCAAATATGCCAATATCAACCGACATAAAAATAGCGCTGACTCCACTATGTCATTTGAAAGTGAGTAGAATTTGGTTTTTTAATATCATTTAAATTAGAAGTTCATTATTTTGTTTACTCATTTAATTTTATAATTTATATTGTTTTTCTTTCTTTCTCCTTTCTTTAGTTTTCTCCTTCAATATTTCTTTCTTTATCTTTCTCCTCTTTTTCCTTTTTCTTTTTTCTATTTTTCTCTTTAACTCTTTTCTCTTTTTCTGTTTATCTCTTTTTCTTTTTCTTTTTCTTTTTTCCCTTTTTCTTTTTTCACCTTTTTCTATCTTCTTTTCTTCTTTTTCTTCCTTTTTCCCTTTTTTCTTTTTTTCTTTATTTTTTCTTTTATTAATGTTATTGATATTATTAATATCATTATTACTTTTAATATTATTATTGTATTAATATATCATTCGATTCTTGATAATAATAATAAATAATTTAATAATAATAATAATAATGGAATTAAATAATAATAATAATAATAATGAGATAATAATAATTAAATAATTAGATATTATAATTAATTAATAGATAAATATTATTATCTGTATTTAATTACTTTGATTAATACATACTAATTATTATTATTATCTATTCATTATTAATTATATTTTTTATAGTTATTTATTATTATTATTATATTATGTATTATTGAATTTAATTCTTTAATAATTCATATATCATTATTTCCCTCCCTTATTAATCCTTCTATTCATCTTTAAAATTATTGTTCACTTTAATTATTTTTGATTATTAGATTAAAATTCTTCCTAAATCTTATCTTGTTTCTTGTAATCTGCAAGATACACATAATTTATTTATGATTATTTCTATGACATAAAAGATTGTTAAACCCTCAAATCACTTGTACCACTGTATGGCCTAGCCATTTATCCTACTTTTCACATTTCTCTCCCAACTGCTGGTACTGATCCTCTTCTCAAACTACACCTCTTCTCTTCAATTGGCGAGATAGCTCCTCACGTTTAGCCCCTTTGCTCCCTTATCCAAGGGGACATTGATGAATTCTAAGTCTCTTAGCGGGGTGGTATAGTGTATCATCTCTCAAAAATATTGTGAATATATGCTGAACCGCTAAGGATGAGTCTACATCAAGGTTTCTTGCTTTGGTAGAACTCACTTGGTTCATCGTCGTGGTAATTCAAAGTTTGGTTTCATACATCGGTGCAAATGAGAAGACGATTACTCCCTGTCCCAGAGATATCAATTGTAAAAGTCAATCTTCCATCATGGCAAAAACTTCGATCGTCTTGTGAAAGAAGCGAGATCTTCATCTTCATAATTTGACCTACAAGCTTTATTTTATCCTCTGGGTGTTACGAAAGTTTTAATAAAAGGTGTTCACGGTCACTCACCGTTTTTTTCGGGACTTCGTATTTTAAACAACGAAATTTTTTTCGGTCACCTGTTTATGTCATTCTGAGTAACGCTATATACACGTGTTTAAAGGTTGTGATAGGTCGAAGATAACACACTGTTCCTACTGTAACTCATGGGCTGACACCGGGTTTAGTACGTTTGCAAAAAGATTCTTCTAACAATGGTTTTGAAACGCAGACTCACGTCCCCCCCAAAAAAAAATTCATCTCACTTCCCATCTTTCCAAGGGTTTAACCACCAGTAACGATTTAGAGGAGCCTCGTCTTCTCTTCTGCTGTGTATTCACGATTAGCTTCCTCTCATATTTAATCACACTTCTCTACAGGTTAAATCCTCTCTTTTGATAGTTTACATATCCTATTTTTAACTATATATATTGTTTCTCTTCCCCTACTATTATGTCCTCCTACCTTACTCTATACCCCCTCACCCTTCTTCTATCATATCTTTATTATCCTTTTAATCCTCACTCTCCACGTTATAATTCATCACTATATTAATTACTTTAGTATCTTTATATACTATACCTACTATATCTATGGATATTATATACCGTATCTCTATTTTCACCTATGTATAGTAATAGTAACTATTTCTTCACTTCCCTCTTCTTCTATTAGTTCAGCCAGGTCTGACCTGTCGGTCTGCCCAATTCCACTTTCTTGTTATTGTAGGTTTTCATGGACTGTGTTCACTTCATTTTTTCTCTTCCTTCTCCCTTACTCTTCCTTCTCTATTTACTGCGCAGATCTAGTTCGGTTGCGGGAGCCACGTAGGACTTGTAGTCTATGATTCTTCGGCTGCTTTGTTCCCTTCCTCACCTCGCATCATGTACCGTCAGTTGCTCCATAGCCCGGGTTGCTTCAATGCATACGCTCCCTCGCATTACGTCTCCGTTCTCTCCGTCCCTTAGGTTCTTTCGAGCGTTAACTCGTTTCATTTGATTCCACCATCACTGCTATGAAGTCCGCCTTATCTTCACTCACACAGTGAAGCATATGTACCCTTGTGCTTTACTCGTTAGTCTGTGGCTCTTGTATATGTGTCAATCCCACGGTCGTTCAACGAGCGCGGTGAATCGAGTAATCATGCGACAGACTATGTTTTATTTACGGGGCGCTCCCCTTCGGGCCTTTCTGCCCTTTTGTCTACAGTATTCGAGGTCTCCTATTTACCATAGCTAAGTTCGTGGTTAGAACCGCACGCTTTAGTTATTCTGGTTATCGGGGTATTAAGACTTTTGACATTAAGCCTATTATACGGGCCATTTTCAAGACAGTTGCCTTCCGCTCGACCTAACCTTTACGCTCAATAACTAATTTTTTCTACAATTTCTTAAACCTCCTATTAACTCACATAAACATCTTCGCTGACCTCTAAAAATCCAATTCATACAAATGTTTTTTTATGTACTGCAGAGAGAGAGAGAGAGAGAGAGAGAGAGAGAGAGAGCCGAGAGAGAGATGAGACTAGAGAAGAGAGAGAGATGAGACGAAGAGATCGAGAGTAGAGATGCAACGGAGAAGAGAGAGCAGCAGATACGTCGTTTGATGTAGATCGTAAATTCGTTAGCCTCTAATATTTCATAGGTTTTAATCATATTTTTTTTTTCCAAAACTTAAAGAATTATATTTTATTATCAAATAGTAGTTAATAAATTATTAAGATGCATTTTAAAATACTTATTATTTCACTTAGAAAATACTCACTTATTTTATAGTAACTAGGATTTTTGATATAAAAAATTCAACAAATTATTTACAGTTAACATTATAATATGAATTAAAAAATATAAGGTAATACAGTTCTATCATTATATTCTATTATCTTCTCCCTTATTATTTTTGTTTCTTAAGTCAAATTATGATGCCATTCCTTGTAAAATTTTAATTTTCTAAAATTTGGTTTTTCCTATCCAAAATAAAATAGGTTAACTCATGTATTTGATAAGCGCGATGAAATTTTTATCTAAAAATTAAAATAGATTTAAAATATATATCTTAATTTTGAACTTATCGTAAAACGGAACACTAATATATATATAAATATCTATATATATTATATAATAACATAATTAATATTATCTATTATATACTATATAATATAATATATATATATATATATATATTTATATTATATATATATATATATTACTATTAATATATATTATATATATATATAGTATATCCTATATATATATAGTATACTTTAGGTATAATATTGAATGATATAAACGGCTATATATATAACCCGTCGTTAATTGCTAGTAGTATACCGTATATAGTAGTACCACCATCTATCATATCATCCTGTAATATATATAATAATACCTATTCATATAATATGTAGGTATTATCATAATTAATATATATATATTACTTTAATATCTTTATAAATTATACTGTTAAGTATTTATAATTTTAATATAATTCATATATTATAATATATAAATCTATATACTAATATATATATATATATCTATATTACTTATTATATATATCTATATTATTTCTTATCTCAACTCTTTTGAAGAGATTTCATATTCATTTCCATATAAATATTTTCAATTATTCTACTTAACTATACTATTATAGTACACTATATAATACGAAAGTATAGGAAGGGTTCCGTTATATAACGGTTTCCGATATAGGTGGTACCCTTATATACCTTAACTCATTTTTTCTTCACCCTGTATATCTTCATATAGAAAACAGTTCTATACTATTGTTAGCTACGTCACGGCCGCGCCCAGTCGCGGCGCCCGGCGCAAGCGCGGCGCCACCGGTACGTATTAATATATGAGTGACGCTAGTTACTACAATATATATAGGCGTTTCGGCGTAACAGTCGTAGTCATTCACGGACGGTACGTTATAGGTCCTCACTTCTCGCCGCCGCCTACCCTGCACTGTGAGTGAATATCTCTTATTAACTTATATATCTTATAGCTTATATATCTGATATACTATCTGCTATACTCACTCTTCCATATCTACTACCTATATTATCTATATTATAAATGATATATATTAACTTATCTTAATAATCCCTCTCTGTCCTCCTCTCTCTCTTTTATTCTACTCCTTTCTATACTATACCTATCACTATAATACTTAACAAAATTAAAAAACATACTTTAATTCCCATCTTTAAAAATATACACCTCCTCCTTTCTTGGTATATCTCTCTCTTTATCACTTATAATATATACTACCGTATAATGGTTGGGTCGCTATACGTTATATCCTATACACTACAACATCACCCCCCACGCACCCCCATCATCCGTGTCAGAGTGATGTAGACGTTCGACCTATTCTCTACTGTGATCTACTGTGAGTACCTAACTCTGCTCTTTGAGTTTCGTGATTTCAGTATACCTGGCCTCACCCAGCCCTAACTAGCAACCCCCCTAGATATAGTTAATTAGCTCATTCCATACACTATCGTCGCTATTTTCGCCAGTTAACGCGTACCTAACCTACAGGTCCGTAGGTACTATGCTGTTCTTGCTGCTACACTATATATATATATATTTAAGTTAGCCTAACCTAACATAACTTGTAAGATACCAATAACCGTACTATATTATATAATATATTTCTATATCTCTATACTCATAATATATATATTAATATATATCCTAATATATCATTTTATAATTATATACTAATCATCTATTTATTATATATCGTATATATATATATATACTTATTAATTATATGTCTTATATCTTATATATCATATATATTATCTCACTTATATATATATCAAATATACATATAATATATACATTTTATTATCTATATTCTTATATATTATATATACTCAATCTATTATATCAATCTATCTATCTATACTGCGTTATATTATATAAATATATTATATATATCTATCATACTATAATTTTTAAGCATATAAAATGACAAATATTATAGAATGCTCGCATTTCAGAATATGTTAATTACTACTAGACAGACATAAAATCAAAGTACAAACTTTCAGCATGTATATCAATCGTCAAGTTTATAATTCTAGCAAATTGGTCAAATGATATCAACTATTCTTAAAATTCCTATTATTTTACGAGCTATTAAATATTACAGTTTGAAGATTTATTGCTTTTAAGGAACAAAGTCAGTCTTCCTTCTGGGTTGGGGATACGGTTTTTCTAAGGCCACTCGTTAAAATTTAAACAACATATTCGAAAAGAATTATTGATAACAGGATTCTCTCTCTAAGGTAATATCTGCTTCTCGGTACCCCTCGAAATATTCTACTACGAAGTATTGATTTAGTATAATAACATGAGCGATATTCCCAACCCATGGGGGTAAATTAAACGTCCTCATAACAGGAGCGTAATAATGTAGGATATCCGAGGGGTAATAGATAAGTACGCACATCTTTATTACAGCTTGATTTGGGATCTCATCTCCGGCAATTTCATCGCGTAGTCACAAAACAAAATTATTTATACTAATCATACCACTGTATCAAATCTACACTCACTTACCTACATCACTAAGTGATTAGTGAAACTACGTTTAAGCAATGAATTAGAAAATTTTTTTCTGGTGGTAATTTAATTTATTTAATTACTACCACTATTACGTAATACAATGCCTGCACAACAGCGGAGATGCACCGCTGGTATTCTCGCGTGGTCTAAATCGTACTCTATCGCTCCGTTTATTCGTTGTTGTCGTCACTCCTTGAGAATCAAGCACAGGCAGTTGAGCCCTCTTCCCTAAAGTCTTTCCTGCATCCACTTTGGACGGTAATTTTCGTGCCACATGTCGATGATCTCATGATGATCTCACGCGTCGCCTAAGCTTCCTGGACTATTACTATTTAGAGCTTTCGGGTTGGACGAGAGAGCAAAAAGCCTAGGTGAGTTATTTAATATATATTGGTTACACTGCTCTTATATCTGCTTATTCATGAATGTATTCTACGGCAACTATCTCACGGCAGTTTGTATAGCGATAGAACCTATTCTGATAGCGAGGAGCAATAGGGATACTTCACTCATCTTTGGCTTAAATAAGTAATTATGTGGCGTTGTTTGTTAATCAGACGGCATGATAGGAATATCGATAGAAAAATTAATCGGACGTAGTTTCCAGGTTATAGCACATATTTGTCAAAAGTTCCCACATCTATTTCGATTTTTAGGCGCAAGGTGATCATTTTATTTTTTTTTTTAAGTCAAGCTAAACGCTTGTGTCCTTGTTTTAGATTTGATCTGCAAGCTCAGGGTACCTCAGATTAACTGGCGATGGGCAGTGCAAATAGCATCAAACTGACGATCAGCAAACAACTTTACCATAGAGGATATTATTTGAATATTTAGTTTGCGAAAATTTAGATAAATAAGACAAAAAAAAAAACCACCATAAAATTAACACCATATTTACTCTACAATTTCAAACTTCTATCCTATGCGTCTGGCAAAACTCTCGTAATTTGGCAACTCTCGAATTCGTGTTACAAATACTTGAATCTCTCCATTCTGTGAAACGTTTTTCATACTGCAACGTAATAATCATAATATATATATATAACTATTAATATATATAATATATAACTTATATATATATAATATATTACATTTATCTTATATTTAATTTATGATAAATATATATTTATATCATTATATCAATTATATCTATTACAAAATCAATATATTTATATCATTTATTGATTTAGTGTGTGCAGTAGCTATTATAGTCTAATTTGGGTTGTTTAAGGATCTAACTTTTCTGGGGGTATGTGTGCTAGGATATCTATAAGCCGCTTTTATGGGTTATGCCATATAAATTAAGTTGGGTATTACCAAGCTTGATATTAATCGATACTAATCGATTAATATTAATTTAATGCAATAGACTCCAATTCAATCATATATCATTTCAAGATATACATCGCAGGTCCTTAACTTCATTATCAAGACATTTCGCTATTCAAGAGGTGGGGTCAAATTCCTACATATATGAAACGATGTTATGTTGAATTTTTTTTATTCTTAATAAAGAATTCTATACTATCATTGAATTTCCAAACTTTTTTTTAATAAATGAAAACTATGGTAATTTAGGAAACGAACAAGATCCAAACTTTGGGCTCGGCTGGCCCCATTTATTCAGCCCATCCTAAAAATATGGACATAAAATTCGATTTTCAGTCCGATTTTTGACAATATAACAACAAAAAGGTTAGTTTTTTGCCTCTCTAGAAAAGCTTCTGTTTAATCCCGGTGGTTTATCTGTTCGTATGCTTCGATTCTTTCTCGCAACGAATTTTCAATTTTTCAAAACCCATGTTTTCGACATCTGTCTTATCATCGTAATTACTTCCAGAATTTTTTTTTCACGAAATGACTTCTTCATAAAACTTAGTAAATATTGCTAATAGATTAAAGGTCTTCATTAACTTCATGATAAAATAGTTACCAACCTCCCTAGTATAAGTCAAAATCTACACTTTTTCCGAGTCTTTTTTCCAGTCTTCGTGTCTCAGCATTGTCTTCAATCTTTCCAAACCACTTTTTTAAAGTTCTACGCAACTGAAAAGACTCTGGCGGTATATCTTTTTATGCTGTTCGGCCTGCGATCAGTGGATCGTGAAATTTTGCAGGCAGCGTTCACGTACATCGGGGGAGGATGCTTCATTCTTAACCGTTCGATCATTCTTTGTATATGCAATAATCAGTTTTTGGAGTTTGTTGGTCTTGGAACAAACTCTTTTCACACAACAAAACTATTTTTTCGCAAAATTTCCTTTTAAAACAATTTCTTATACGTATACACCAAAAATTATGCTCAACGTACAAACAGAGATGCATCTTACCCGATCTACATATCCCCTCGAAAATTTCATCCACTTCGCCTGAAGAGAAAAAAATTTATCCAATTTTCTCATTTCAAAATCCAACAAAAGGTTTGCGGAATTCTGAAACAACTGCTGAGCAACCAAAAATCTTCACACAAAATCAGAAAAAGTTACTTACTGCTACTAATTTTAGAGTAGTGCAGATCCTATTTATGCAATATTTTCAGTTTTGAAGTCATTTCGAAAAAAATATCTCGTTAAAATCTGAATAAAAAAAAATATCAGGAGGTACGATGGGTTCTTGAAATAAATTTGAAAAATTTTGAAGGAATGAATCACAGACAGAAAAAACAACCGGACAACAACCGCTATTTATGAGGGTCAATAACAAGTAACATTTTGGCTGTTTTATTAAAGTCAAAAATTCGGCTGAATACTTTCACGAATCTTATGTCCATTTTTAGGTGGGGGCTGAAAAATCCTGGGGATCAGCCCAGCCCAAAATTGGATCTTGTGCTTCATATTCCATTTCATTTTATAAATAAATCTAAATTTTTTATATATAGAATTCTTATTTTTAAATAAAAAAAATTCCATACATGTTTCATATATGTCAGGAATTCTGACCCCACCCATTCTTGTGACGCGTGGATCTTTGATAATGAATAGGACTTCAGTTTCATACTTAGCAAAATGAATATTATGTTCTCTTCTAAATATTGAAAAATTTACTCTTTCAAGACATTTCGATTATTTTGACCCCCTCTCCTCAATCCATACGATGCAATTTTTCAATCGTTAGATGATGTCCTGCTGATCGCTATTCAAAATATCTGCCCATACTGGTTTTCACAACCGTAGAATAAATGAGCAAAACAATTCATTAAAATAAAAATTGTTTTATGCTTTTTGACAAATATGCTAATGAAATGTCATTTTAACATAAATGAAAAGTAAAAAAATCTGCACACACCTTGTCATCTACAGGAAGCTCAATATCAAAAACAAATATTTCGGTTCTTCCATCAACAAAAATAACATTTTTAAGTACTAGATTTCATAATAAATAAAAAATTGCCCAGATCCAGCGACGTGTGTACAAAATTTGAACAGTGCATTTAAATTGGTATTAGAAGATTTATATTAGCGTGGTTAAAAAAAGTAAAAGCGATATTATTGTGTAATACATATAAATGCTTGAAAAATAGGTTTTCTGATTTTATGTCTTCTTCATCATGCAGAGAAAGATTTCAACCAGACATTTTCTACCATATATTATTATTTTTTTTACTCTGAAAAGTTTTCATAATAATTTAGTACAATTTAGCTCACTTATAACCTATCATAATTTAGGGAAATTGAGACAATGAAAATATACTTTTGTAGGGAATATTTTTTATTGCTTATTTAACCTTGATAAGTACATCATATTATATTAAAATATAATTTACACAAAAAACACTATTCATTTTTTTTTCTTTAGAGTTTTTAGAAAATAACTTTTATTAATTTATTACGAAACTGCTAGTTTTAAAGAAATTTACCAATTTAACATATTTTTTATTTTAAATTTTAGATTAGATCTTATAACCATCTTTCACAGAAAATATTAATAAATATATTTACATAGGAATGCTATATACTAAAGTTAACATATTCGGGCGTATATGCACTCCCTCTCTATGCAATAAGGCTTCCTGATGAGCAAGTAGTAATATTGAATTTTCCAAAGGGAAATTTGTGGGAATGGGCTTTGAAGATAAGGGAAAGGTACGCTTTTAGTACTATAGTATATATAATTATATGTATATTAATATACTATAATATACTAATATATATACTATTATTTTAATAAATTTACTATAATAACATATATATATTATAAATATATATAATATATATTATATTATATAATGAATGTGATGAACTAGATGACTTGTGTATTATGCCCATTATTCGATGTCATTGATCCGAACATTTAATTTTTTATTTGATTAAAAGTCAATAAATAAAACTGTTTGGTGATATAAAGTCAGATAAACTCTTGTATGTTAACCACTAAAAGATGCTTCTTCACATTCTTTAAAAATGTTATCAAATAAAATAAAAACAATTATTCAATCTATGTTAATCCTAACTTAGCGCTTAACTTACCTTAAAAAACTTATTATTAGTGTATTAATTTATTTCACTTATCGCATTGTTCAATATCCAAACATCCAAACTAAAATATGCTGTACTATAACAGTTATATTCTATTAATGTATATGAAAAAAGTTCAAACTTTTTTCGATATGCCCGCTGTTGCACATTTTAAAATCAACATTGTAAAATTATGAAAAAATATTGACTTCGCGTTAAGATTAGTCACAAACAAATATCAATATACATATTATATAATATATAATATATATATATAATATATAATTATATACTATATTATAATATATAATATATATTATCTATAATATATATATATAATATTTATATTATTTATTATATAATATATTATATATATATATATATCAATATATTATATATTTATATATATATTTTTCATTTATATACTGATCCCATGATATAATTTATATATATTTCCTATGTATTCTATACTAGTAATATATATTATAACTATAATCATTATATTATATTCTTTATACCTTATATAATACATATAATATAATATATTAATTATATAACTATTATCTATAATACTATATATACTATATATAAATATTACATATTTTATTATTCATATCTATATAATATCTATATTATATTCTTATTTATTATTATTATTTTGTACATCCACTTTTCTGCCCGCTTGAGCGGAGGTAGTGGCTAGCGTTGTAAGCCTCCCATCAGATTACACTACCGTCCCTGCATCTCGCCCTCAACCCACCTTACCTCCACTCCCCTTATCTCCTCAGCTCAAACCTCCTACCCTCTTCCTCCCCCTAAAATCCCAATCCCTCCTCCAATACATCTTCCTTTATTTCCATCCTATTCACACACTCTTCTTGGTTCTCCTCCCTCCTCTCCTCCTATCCCCTCCGCCTCCCACACTATCCATCTATACCACTTCTCTGCTATTCACCTCCCATTATCTCACTAATGCCCATAAACCATCCTCTTAAACTCATATACCTCTCCGCCTCTTACCACCAGATGAACCCTTTCCCTTAACCATAAATCACACTCCTTCTCCCTATCACCACCTATTTATCCTAATTTACCTCTTCCCTTCTGCTAACAATCTTCCAATCAAACCGCTTCTCAACCCTTCATCTCAAATAACCTTATCCAACTTTTTACTCTTCTGACCTATAGCATTCAAACCCCCTACGTTTCACTACCATCTGATACATAACAAACCAGCTGGTAGCACCAGATTTTTTATTCGAACTATACTCTATCTTTAACTTTCTGTGATAGATCCCCACACTTTCGCATATTTCTCTCAGAACCATCATTCAATCAGGCCTCAAACCTTTTTCACACTATATCCATATTTTGTTCATGTAATCCCTCCTTTCATCCCTCCCGCGCCTTACCTTAAACAACTTACCATTCCCTAAATACTACAATAATCTATTATACTTAATCTCTCCACATACACTCCCCCCCCCTACTAACTACACCCTCGCAAATTCCACTCCCCCTCTCTTCTCCACTTTCCTCCTCCTTCTAAACCTAACACTTTACATTTCGAACTGAATTTATTTTAAGCCCCTTTTGTCTACACACTCTCTCAAAACTCCCTCACCAAATACCTCATCCCTTCCGCGTTCTTCGCCACTGTAGTATCGTCCACAAACAGTATCATGTTCACTATCCTTTCTATCTTCCGCATTCATACAAATCCAATTCTTCACCTCCCTCACCCCTCTCACTCACTCTCGCCTTTTATCTTTCCCTTTTCACCGCTCTTCTTACACTATCCATTCCCTCTGTCATTCACGTAACTTCTATCCAATTAAACCAAATTGAAAACACCTCATGTGCTTACATTACACACACCTGCCTCAATCCACACACCGTCTACCAATCATACTCACTTCTCCCTCCTAGACACTCTCACACACTTTCATAATTCTAAATCTATAGAATTAACAGCCCTAAATACCTTTCCCTAAATTATATACCCCCCACTCCCCATTTCCTCCAAACCCCTCCACAGTTCACCCCTATTCACCTCTATCAGTTATGCTTCTTCTAACATCTCTAAAAATATACCCACATCCACTATCATCTTTCCTCCTTTCCTCTCAATACTTTTTATAAAAGTGAGCATCTTTAGTGAAAACACTTGGTCCACACACCCCCTTCCCTCCCTAATCCTCCTTGTTCTTCCCCCATTCCTCCCTCCGTTAACCCTCTCACTACTTTTAATACAATCAATATTATTATCTTATCTTCCGTAACACTAATTCCCTACACCACCACTGAAAAGACAATTAATACCATATTACAATCTATAATATTTTCTATTCTCACTTCATCCTATACCCCTTTTCTACGCATTATACTCAGGCACCAAACATCTCATCCTTCCAATCCTGTGGAAATTAAAACCTTTCTTATACACCAACTCTTACCCAAACATATGTTATATAACTTTGCAACCATTCCTTATTCCACCCCTATAACCTTCCCTTCTGCAATACATTTCCATTCTAATACTTATTTGACATCTTTGTCCTCGCCGATTCTTATTAAATTTTTTTCCCTTTTTTTTTATTTTCCATTATTATCTTTTGTACTTTTTCTCACTATCCTCTTATTTTATTTCTCTTTTATTTTTGTTTTTCTTTTTCTTATTGTTTTACCTTATTTTCCATAACCTAATGACTTGTGATCGGTACAACATTTTCCCTTTTTAGCCACAGATTATTATCATATCTTATCTGGCCTTCCTTTAATATAATTCTTCTCTACTTCTAATTTTGTATTTATTTCCCAATCTCCCTCCCTCCCACCCCTACTCCCCTATATTTCATTATCCCATAATCTACCTTTTTCTTTAGTCTATTTTTTTTTCTTATTCCCTACCTCTCACATTCCTATTTTTTTCCTCTTCTTCCCTTCTTCTTCTCCCTCCTATTCTTCAATAGTTCCTCACTAATAAATACCTCCCCCCCTCGTCTCTTAATCTCTCCGTACCTTCCTTCCTTCCTTTCCCTCTCCTTCTCTTCTCTTCTCCTCTATCATTATCCCCCTCTCCTCCCTTAATCCTCTCCCTCCCCATCCCCCTCCTTCCTCTTTCCTTTTTATTTTCTAACTGGCGTCTCATTTTCCAAGGTAACTGGTGCACTCTACTTCTTCTATTTACTCTACCTCCTATGATTCAAAATTTTATATCCCGTTCACTAATTTAATTCTATCAATCACACTATTTATAACCATTTTTCCTCCCTTTCTCCAACTTCTTTATTGCTCTTTTTCTACTTTTCGCAATGAGACCCCTCATAAACTTTTCTCTTCTTATTTTACCTTCTATCTTCTTTTTTATTTTTTGCGTCTATTTTTTCATTTACTTTTGGCCTCTTTGTGCTGTTCCACTCTCACACTCGGCTCGATTATTCCGCCCAGGGATGCCCTTTCTCTGCTCCTACTGGGCACCAACTACCTGTGTAGATTAGTATCACATAAAGAGACCGGTTACACGCGTTCTTGGCCGGTTTCACCACCTCCTTCAGCGCATCGCTCACAGGCCAGGACGCACAGCGTACAACGACACGCATCACGGCATTGTCCTATGCTGCTTTGCATCCACACCCTTGTTTACTCCCCACATGACCTCATTCTCAGGCGGCTGCTCTCCACGATAGTCCGTGCCCAAGTGGATACCACTATTATATAATCCTCTCATTCACTGCCCCAGATCGCACCTCTCCCTACATCCCCGCTCGCCGCATCACGTTTCTCCCACTGTCCCTCCTATACTCTCCTTTAAACTTCACCTCTTACATGACTATCAGAACTCTTCCCAACTCCTTATTTTCCACCTAAATATGCCACTTCTGCACCTCGTGCTTATTCTTCTCCCTTTCCCTCACGCTTGCAGCTCTCTCCTCCCACACTTCAGCTCTGGCAATACACCTTAAAATAAGTGACTCCGATATCGCCTAACACTCCCCGCCCCCTCTAAACCCATTTACATCTTAATTAATCTCTCTAATCATTATCCCATTTTATACCCAACCATATCTAGTAATCGCCTATTCCCTACGCCGTTTATCCATCATTTACTTCCATGCTATACTTCTTTTAATGATTATCATTTTATTTTATGTGAACCATTAGTAAATTCCTTCTACTACTATCATAATCTTCTACCTATCGCACACATATTACACATATCTAAATCAGCAACTTTCTACCACTACTTATCTAAATTCTTCTCTCGCTAACCCCCCAAAGGTCCTTATTTATTCTTCTACCTCCTCTCCTTTCCCTACTCCTGCACGTTGTCAAACTTCTCCCAATCTAAGTACGGAAATCTCTTGTCATTTGGTACCCCCGTCCCAAAACGTTCCCAACACTTTGCATGTCAATTCTCTTTCGCCAAAATCTTTTTTCTCTCGTCCTCTTCTCTGGTTTCGGGCTCGCATTCACTGGTGGCTATATTGCAGAGCTTAGAAAATGAAGATTAAGCTCTCAGTAGGTGGTTACAATTCGCCCCCTTAGGAATTTTCCTCATCTTTACGACCTAGGTTGTTAGGTATGTTCCACTTTTCACTACGTTATTATCCCTATTATTCATATAGAACTCGGCACTACCCCTCGTTTAACATGAATTTTCAATCTCACCCTTGGGATGCTCCCCACGATTTCTTTAACTTTCCTACATCATTAACTATTCCCTTTTATCCTTCCTCCCTAATCTGCCTGACTAACTCTCATCGCTCACTACCCGATACCTAATACACTCTGTATTTTCCGAAATTCTTCAACTTCCCTCTTTCCCCTTCAACTTTAGTTTCCTGTTTCTCCATATTACTAATATATAATACATTCCTAATACCTTTTTTTCCTCAAACACTTCAGCCCTCACTATATCCTTAACCTATACTTCAAATCCTAACGTTTTACCCTAACTCTAACTTCATTACCACACCATCTCAGATTACACTCTCCTCCCCAGCTTTCCTCTACTTACTATATATAAAAAAGTCATTAATATTTTATTATATATATATATTATTAATATATAATATATATTATTATATACTATATTATTTTTTATTTACTTATTTTATTATTATAATAAATATATATATAATTTATATTTAATATATTGGTATATATTTATTTTTTATATTATTATATCTATATATAACTTTATTCATTACTATTATATATTATAAATATTATTATAATATCTATATTTATTTTATTAATATATTTATATATATATTATAGAAATTATACTATATATAATTATATATATATATTATATTATATTATAATAATATATATATTAATTATATATAGGTAAACATTGAACCTTTCGTCTGAGCTTGATCATTTCGATATATTCGGTTTTTCCTTTCGGGGGTATATTCGAGTATTGGAATATTTATTTGATCTCACCATTTTCGATATATAGTTACTATAAATATATCGTTTACTATGTTTAACCTATGAATTCCTATTTTCTCTCGTCCCCCTACCCTTGTTGGTGGTATTTGCATCTCCTTCACTTACTTCCTAGGTTCCCCTTCTTTAACTTGGTGGGCTTGTTTCTGACGACGGCCTATTTTCCCGTGCCATTCATGTCCCGCAGCAAGCCTGTCCCCTCTACCTCCGGCCGCCCCTTTCGGCAGGCCTCGGTGCTGCGCGGGCCTCTGTATTCCTTTCCCCTTTCTCCAGCTTCCTCCCCCCCACCCCATATCCCGACCCGCCCAACATCTCTTCATCTATCCGGCCCCTGTCATGGACTACCCTTCGTCCTTCACTGGTGGGCTCCCGTCGTTGCGCCGTCTACTCTCAATCTCTCTTTTCTCCTTTCTTATCTTACTTCTCTTCCTCTACTCTCTCATCTCTCTCTCTATCTCCTCCTTTCTTTCTATCTATTGTCTCTTCTTCATTTCTACTTTTCTTTCTCCCCCCTTTCGGGTTTCTCGAGACTCCGGTGTCCTTGCTCGCGCCTTCCTCCGTCGAGCGCGCGCCGCCTTCTGCCCCTTTGCTACTTCTACGCTCGCCGCTGGGCTTCCGTTCGCGACGCTCTTTGCTTTCTCATGCCCCCCCCCTCGGCATCACCTTTTTCTCCTTCCCCATCTCTTGTTTCCTTGTGTTTCCATTTTTTCCCGTTCTCCGTTCTGTCAGCCTTCCTCCCGGTTCCCTCTTCTCTTCCCCTTTCGGTCTTGTCTGCTCTCTCTGCCGCCTCCTTCCGGCTCTTCACTCCTCTTGGGAATGTTCCGCTCCTCTCTGCCTTTTCGGCCCTTCCCTGTTGCCAGCTGGTTGTGTCCCGTCGGCGCTTCGTCGCCTGCCCAGCAGGTAGAAAGATGCGTTCGTCCAATACTCTACACATTGTCACGCGTTTTTCATGGCTTCTGCCACTGTCGTAAACTCGACATGCGCTGTTCAATTCTCCTTTCTGTCACTCGCAAGTCTCTTTCTGCCTCTTCAACCGCTTTGTCTTAAATCGTATTCCTCCTACCTTTGCTTTGCCCTGCTTGAATCATTGGTTATTTTGTTTACCTGTCCCAATGTCTTTCGCACTCCCTTCGTCTTATATTTTATGTTTACTCTCTCACATCACTGTAATGATCTGAGTATTGTCTATATGTGGTGCACTATATCAGAGCGTAGCTCTCTATTACCTTTTTTAAATGGAGGTCTGATAAGTTAGATTTATGTTTTATATACTATGCGACAACTAATCAACTTAGTATGAATTTTTGTTGTACTCCCACGTATATATTTATTACTCTATCCGTTGCACTATCTATTTCTCGTGTCGACAGCATCCATCCATATTACATCACCATTAACCTAGATGACATCAACTGAGCGCTCCTAATAAAGATAAATCTGAGTCGAGCATACTAATGACTATTAAGTCGACTATATCACCATTTACATGACCGAGAGACTACACTACGAGTAGATGATTCATAATATTACATAGATCTTCAAACTCACCACTACAATTAGCCAAATAAATCAACTGACATCTCTAAATTGACAATGAGGTCATAATAATAATAATAATAATATATAATATAATAATAAAAATAATATAATAAAATAATAATAATTAATAATAATAATAATAATATAATAAAATAATAATAATAATATATTAAAATAAATAATAATAATAAAAAAAAAAAATAATAAAAATAATAAAAATCATAATAATAATAATAATAATAATAACTAATAATAATAATAATAATAATAATAATAATAATAATAATAATAATAATAATATAATAATAATATAATAATAAATAATAAAAAATAAAAATAGATAATAATAATATTATTATTATATTATTATTATTATTTTATGATGTGAGTACTTCACGATTATGACTGGCATCATTTTGATTCTTATGTAGTGACTTTCTTAATACTAGATTTGTTGGTATTTACTATTTTTAGTGTGTTATTTATTCGATTCATTATTTATCACTATATACTCATTTCATTTTAATTGTTCATTTTATTTATATCCATTTCCTTATTCTATATATTATTATTAATTATTATTATTCCCCTTACTTGTAAATTTAAAAGCAGCTTCACTTGTATCATTTTAATTATTATTATTATTATTATTCGTTGGATGTATGTTATTAAATGTTTTCAAACTATATCCAACTTTCGCCAAATCTTTCTAACTTCTTTCCTTTCTTCACTCTCATATTAATTTAGAAGCGCATGATCACATCATTTTTTAAACAAGACTAATTCAGACTCTCCTATCAATTTCGTTTTAAACAGATTACAATGAGAATTCACATACACCGCTCACACAACCCATCATTGGGTCCACACTTTCAACTCTCCCTTCCCTTTTGGTAAGCTCGTGCTA
This sequence comes from Trachelipus rathkii, assembly GCA_015478945.1. NCBI lineage: Eukaryota > Metazoa > Arthropoda > Malacostraca > Isopoda > Trachelipodidae > Trachelipus > Trachelipus rathkii. The sequence continues at coordinate 47,801 of JABUQX010066180.1, forward strand.
AGCTATTAGCGAATCATCACTCTTCTTCTTATTAATATTGCCGCCGTTTTGATAATTGAAATTTTAGAATGCCGCATAATTCTTTTAGATTTAGCCAATAAATTCTTATGCATTGTTATTCTGCATTTTCCACTGTTATCACTCCAACGCATTTTTCTCGTAAGTCTAAAATTGAAGCCGAGGCCCTCTCAGCTAAAAAAAAGTTTGTTCGCGTAAGACTAACATCTGGCGCTGCAGAAGACAAAACCTATCTTTTAGCCATCATCTCCTATTACTCTTTGACCCTACTATTTTTTTCATCCTTCGTCCCTCCTACCTCCCAATCCACATAGAGGCACTTCCCACTTCATTGCTTCGGAGTTAAATTCCTCTCTTTCTTTTCTATCTGTTCTTAGCTATTCCCTTTCATCGCTCAAAATCATCATCCATATCATTTAAAACCCTTTCTTATTTCTCGCATCTCTCCAATACATTTAGATCCATAGTTAAAATGCAGTCGCATATAATGCTTTTGGATTTGCTTTCAGAATAAATGAAGCGAGAATAAACGGCTTTTTTTTGCTTCCACCTGTAATGCTACTTGAACCGACTTGGCTTCCATTTTGTTTCTAATTTACCCTGACATGTTTCAATAATTATACGTATTAAGGATGTCTGTTGTCACCTATTCTAAAAAATTAAAATTTCTTTCGCATTTAAACTACACGTCAAACACATACAAAATACGTTCCGTTAGCATTGTGGGGTTTGGCGTTTGCGTCCCTATTATTTCCTAAACTTCCTTCAAAACATAGAAGTCTGTAAAAAAAAAAACCACCGCATATCTCTTACCATCCTTAAAACTAGTCGCAGCCCTGCTATGTCATTTGTATCGTCTGCGTACTGTTAGAAATGAGCAACGTCATAGCAAATCTCGTGTCCTCAATAATTTACATTTTACACATCGGGATTTCATTCGACGTTTTTATATCTCGATCTACTGTGCTTTGTATCTATTCAGCTGCTCGAAATTATAGGCATATCATAGCCTTCTTATTAAGTCCTCTTCCTCGGCCACGGGCTGTAACATTGAGAATTTGAAGGTCTGGCTGTGAAGATTATTTTTTAAACTCGCTACGAACACACTCATACAATAATCATGGAATGTCATCTGGGTGACTACTAGTAATGAGGACGAATGAAAGCTTAACTTTTAGTAACAAAACCGTCTAACACTATAATTCTCCAATATGGGCTTGTATTCGTGTACTAGATATTAGTCTCTTCAAATTGACGTATACTTCTCCTCTTTTTTTTGTACTCTTTTTCTTCTTATCAGATTCATATCGACATGGATCTATGTAAGTTTCTTACATTCCTTAGAAGTACTTCATGAATATACCGACAATACCTATATACTTCTATGGGTCTTATTACTCAACATTAATAAGACTGTCACGCAGAGGGCTACGAGAGATGAGAAGCATCGGCTCTGAGATTCTTTCCGTTTGCTCTCGGCTCTTTCTCTCTGGAGAGGCATGAAGAGTCACTGAGAATCGAGAGAAGCTCTTCGATCGTAGAGAACGAGAGAGAGAGATCGCCCTTATATGTATTGTAGGGTTCAGAGATGTTACCGATCCCCGTATTCGATTTGAGTACATGTTGTTTTACTCTTCTACCCGCAGCTCTACACGGTCTGCATATACTTCACTCTCTAAGGTGGGCGTTGATATGTTTCCTTCACGATCATAAATGAGAATATGTTCTCTATTTTAGAATTTAATTTCTTTTTACCTTGAAAAACATATGATTACCAATCCTCCTCACGACAGTTTTTGTTACTAGCTGGCTTGCACTACACATCTATTCACAAGTACTGAAACTTTATTTATCTAGCTAAGATGCATTTATCGCCAGTGTCTCTCTCCTCTAGTTTTGCCCGTGCTTTGTGGGTTCCCCTCTGTTCTGTTGCGTTGCTTTTGACAGAGTCGCAGGCTCGTTGCGGTCCTTCTTTTTACTCTCCTTCTTTCGATTCCTTATCTTTTTGCTCCTTACTCAAACCTTCTTGTTGCTGTCGCTATCTTTCTTGCTTCAAAGATATAATAAAGCCTGTCCGTATCTCCTTTATTCTTTTTATTTTTTGTTATTTTATTTTTTTATTTTGGTATTTCCAATCTGGGTCCTTAGACATATATATATATAAACTTACAACCTTTTTTACTTATTTTCCACTTTTTATTCCTACTCTTTGTAATTATCATATTCTTTTTATCATCTATTTTGTAATTATATTCATTTTTTACCTCTTATTCCACACTAAAATTTCATACCCTCTAACTATATACTTACTAGAGCCCTTCCTATTTAATTTTACTACTTAAAAATCTGTACAATTCTTTGCTATTCCTTTTTTTTTACTCATTCCTTTTCATTAAATCTTCTCTTTCTCTATTATTAAAGAATTTAATATGTATGTACTTGCTATGTACTTGCCACCTGTTAACGAGGTGGATTACTTTATTAGTGTATATCTATTTATAATTATATTATATACCTAAAATAACTCTCATCATCGATAAAATATATTCATAGATAAAATTAATTCTCAAGACTTCAACTATTATAGCATATAATTTATTCTAGATTCATCAAAAATTATAACGAAACAGGTCAATACAACCGAAAGGTATCAGTTTATTTGCTCGAAAATACATTACCTTCACATAAAAAGCACCATTACCATCTTATCCTTCAAATGTCACTCTTTAAAATACTACGTTATAACCTTTAACCCCCCCGCTAAGTTATAGTTCTTTTAACAAATTCATCAATATAAAAATCCACGTCGTTGAGTTACATCGTTCCCGGGCTTTTTGTATATTAGGCGTCAAAACTTGGTCGTTTTTGAAGCGGCAGAGTTAATTATCAAGAAATGCCGTCAAGGAATATTCTTTTTACATCCTTATTGTTTTTGTCCTTTAAATCTGATATGAATTATTATGGCAATTGTTATTTTTATTACATGTTTTGAAACTAAACCATTTTTAACTCAAAACAGCTCTTACTATTATTATAAACAAGTAGTTACAAATTATAATCCTCTAATTGTTGCTTATTATAAATTGTATGAATATACCCGTTTATTATATATGACGTGATTATTCCTGTTGGAGATTATTTTTAAGGAAAATGTCACATTTTTGTACCTTCAATCACTGAATACTCACTAATATATATATATCTATATATAATATTACTTTCATACTAATATTTATTTATAATTTAATATATATATACTAATACTTATGTGTACTTATTGTTTAATATTATACTATACCACTCTAATAATCATATATAATCTATATATATATATTATATTATAATTATATATCTATATATTATAACATAGATAGCTAAAATTATATAGATATTATATATATTTAATAAATTTCATGTCTTTGGATTGACCTTCTGTCTTTTCTACATATATTAATAATTATTATATATTTATATATATAAATAATTATAATAATATATATATATATATATACTATATAAATATATATATTAAATACAAATTACATTTTTCCTTCACTATTTTCTTCAAAATACATATATAAAAATATTGGATCAGGACATTGGACGAATGCAAGAACATGGTAATCAGTGATCCCCAGTAGTTATATATTAGCTCCAGATAACCATGGTTCATAAAATTTGGGAATTTATAATAATATACTAAATTACTAATATATATTGTAATATTTAGTATGTTGTTTACTAATAATTATCCTTATTTCTAAGAATATTATTTCGATATTAATATATTAATTTAATTAATATCTATTCATTATTAATTATTATAATATACTTATTATATTATATTTTCATATATAAATATTTAATATTATTATTATATATTAGTAATATAATAGAATCTATATTAAAAATATAATAAATGTATAATACTAACATAATAGTATAGAATGGTAATGCTATAAATATTTAATAAAAAAATAGTGCAATTAAAATTATCTAATGTAAATAATATAAAAAATATTAAGTTTAAACTTTTAGGTTTAAAATATGGATTAATTGATTTATTCTCTGCTATACATATTACAACAAAAACACCTCCCACGTATTATATCCGTTCCCAACTGCTTAAATTTTTTGCATATTGAGGGTTTTATCTCAGTTCCTCTTCATTCTAAGAAGCTGCAGTGTTTTCACTCCTTCGTCCACATTGATAAAACCTATTCGTAAAAATATAGGGTTATCAGCAAACGGAAATTACCGTACTATCTTGCTCGGAAACCTGTCAACGATTTCCTTTCAGATCCTGTCTTATTTTTCTATTTTGAAGACAAATTATTTTTTAACTTTATCTTATCTTAGTAATGCCAATGTTTTCACTCCTAGTCAGTAAAGCAATTATCACAAACATAGAATATTCCTTGTGAATTAAAACAAAAATGAAGCGTTAGAACCTAAATAGTGAAGGTATAAATATATATATATAAATATGGCCTGGAGAAGAGTCAATTTCAACCTATGTTGCCAAAAAAAATATATGTTGCTCGTTTCCTTTTAGACCTCTAATTTATTGCTTCTTAACCCTTCAAGGATTGTGTTTCTCCTTAAACTATAAGAATATTTGATACACTAACACTATATATTATTAAATAAATAGTATTATATGTATATAATTTAATACTCGGGAATAATTTATAACTTGTACCGTTTAATGCACCTTTCCTGTTTTAACATTCCCCTTTTAACTAGATTTTCTTTAATTTGTTTATTTAAATTGATAATTCGTTAGTACTTTAATCAGTTGAACTGGCACAATAATAGTCTTCTTTATTATATTATACTATTATAATTACTAATAATAATTACATAATATCGATAGTGTCGGCAATAATATACTTATTATCTATATATAATTATAACATACTATTTAATTTTTATCTTTATTTTATATCTATATCTTAATATTCTCTATTTGCTACTATTTCTATTTATATATCATAATAGTATAAGCGTATAACTCCTCCGTCGTCTCTTCCCTTGTTCTGATTTTTTCAATCTTCTGGAATGGTTTTGTAGACCCTCGCTTACGAAGCTTTATGAATTCTCGGTCCCCTCTGGATGTGATAAACTTCCCTTAATCTAAAATGTATCTTTGCATAACTTTTGGGACTCGCACTTTGTCATCCACAAGAAAGATGGGCTATGACGGAGGGCCTCACATTCTATATCACAATGAAAATCTTTTATTTCCCTCCGAGAGCATTTAGCGCGCACGATAACTTGGCGGAGCGGCCGATTCTCTTCTCATTCTCATAGCGAATTTAGAAGTTGTGCATTCCACCTTTATTTTAAGTACGAAAATTCTGGGGGTGTAGTATCTAAATCATCATTTTAATCATTTTTATGCTTATTTAATCTTAAGAACATATTAATATTTTCCTTGTTTGATTATCAACAAATGAGTTAAGAACCCGTTTTTTCCTGAAATAAATTAAGTAGTATGCTGGTTTGATTATTTTTCAGTTGAAGGTACGTGTTTTATTTGTTTGTAAAAGCGCGTAATTGGAAGTATTCAACACCACTCATATCGTTTTAAGTATTAACCTATAACTTAGACGGGTATCTTTAAATCATATTTAATTAATATTCATGGTTATCTTATGTCCAGTAGTCTGTAGACCGCCATTTTAAGAAATAATTTTAATTGATAAAATATATTTTATTCGTCCTAATATTATTTTAATGGCTTTATTTTTTAATTTTACATTTTATATTTATTTATTTATTTTATCCCATTCATTGTTCATGTTAAAGAAATGCGTAGGCAACATTATTCAAATATTAGTTAGTAATGGGAAATGGTTAGTAAGTTTTTGGTATTACTTAAAATCATAAAATATAATTTTTTTTTTTTTAAGACTAAACCTTTTTCCGTTCCTTTCGACTTTATACTCTATCCCCATTTACTAGAGCTTTTACTTTTATTTTTTATTTTTATTTTTAAACTTGTTACTTATGTTCTGGAAAATTGATGAATTTATTAGTAGATTTGCGCAAATCCTTGGATTGCGAAGCGAATAAGCTAAATATGAATTTGTATATTTCATAGTAGAATGGTTAATTATCCCAGGCTATATGAATGAAAATGAAGAGTTCAATTGTAGCGTAACAGGTTGAAAAGAAATCAAAAATGTCCGAATATATTTCCAGAATTTGAAAGATAGATGGAGATTTAATATGTGGCAATGAACTAGAACAAATGAAGGAACAAAGGGTTAAACTAATGCAAGACGCCATTTGAAAATTTTATTTGCCCTCTCGGAGGAAGTGGACAAAATAACCCCTTTTTGAAGTGTAAGCAAAAGTGATACGAGGGTAATA
>JABUQX010066182.1:0-2500 GCA_015478945.1 Trachelipus rathkii
TGTGTGTGTGTGTGTGTGTACTTGTGTGTGGTGCAAGAGAGAGAGAGAGAGAGAGAACAAAAGGGGGTAGGGGCAATGATGATGATGTAGTCATGGCAACAAACAAAGGGGATGGTAGGTGGAATGGAAACAGCACTAAGAGAAAAGAGATAGCGGGTAGGGGTAAAGAGATGGAGGGGATAGAGAAAGGGGGAGGGGTAACTCTGTGTGTTGTGTGTGTGTGTGTGTGTGATGTGATTGTGGTGTGTTGTGAAGATGTATGTGTGTGTGTGGGTGTATGTGAATGGTGAATGATCTGTGTGTTAAACAACATCTCGTGTAATGTTGATGATTGCGTCATCAACATACACTCGCCTGTGTGCACCTACGGTGCACACATATGTAAATATATACATTAAAGGAACAGGGGGATAGGAAAAGGGGGGAAGGGATATAATATATATTATATATATTATATATATATATATATATATATTATATATATATATATATAATATATATATATATATTATATATACTATATATAATATATATATATATTATATATATATATATTTATATATATATTATATATATATTATATATATATTATTATATATAATATATATATATATATATATATAAATAACATCATATACAACATACAAAGAACAATCACGTGTACGGATCTTACATGTGGGTATTTTATTGCATGTGCGTCCTTCTTTTTTTCTTTCTATCTGTGACTCCCTACTACTCCTAGCGCAACGCACTCAAGACTTAGTCCTTACATCCACTAACGATTTAATTGCACCACCACCTTCCTGCCATTCACAACTTTCCTACTGCACTCTGCATCATCCATTCCCTTTCATGCAACATTTATCTTAAAATATGTTAAACTCAGACCACTTTTCAGCTGTTCACCATCTAACATAAACTTCACACCGAGGGATTGTCCTCACTTCACAACCATAACCTCTCTCTTTGTCTACGTTTACTTTCAAACCCCGCTCCTGTTTACACACCCTACCAAATCCTCTCAAACTTTCTTCGAATTCGCCACACAAAACCAAATACAATCATCCCGATCATATAATAGGTAGGGAACCTCCACTCTCTTCCATTCTCCATCATTTCTAACACCATCCCCTGCCACCCCCACCTCTAATTCTTTCATAACCCCATCCATGTACAAATTGAATAACCAAGGAGACATAAACACATCCCTGCCTCACTCTGCTATTAATATTAAACAATTACTTCGCGACTTATTTTATTCTTTCACACTCTTACATATCGTCATATATTACTTTTGATTCCATCAGAAGTTACACTAAACATCATATATTGACTGAAAACCTGCCAAAAGAGCTTCCCTTTTATCCTATCGTACCGCTTCTGCCAAATCCATAAAACCTAAATACAATTTATTCTTTCCTCCCTCTTTCCAAATCATTTGTTTCAAGGTAAAAATTGGATTCACACATCCTCTATCATTACTAAACGTACTCCCTTTGTTCTTCGCCAACAGTCCTTCAGTTCACTCGACCGCACTCTTCGAAGAAGAAAAATAACCAGCATATATCTTCCCTACAAACGCAAATAAACTAATTGTCCCCGAAAATACCTACAGTTACCTTATCCCACCTACCTTTATATAAGGGTACTATTTATTTGCTCTCTCCCAATCCGCTAGGGAACTTATACCCTCCACATAAACGCTTGTTTATACAAATTCCAAAATCCCAAATCAATCATTCATTCTCGCCTATATACTTTTACTGGATTATTGACGACAAACTTTTATTCTTTCATTCTTCATATTTTATTTTTAAAATCAATTTAATTAAAACTTTTTGACAAGGATTACAAAATTTCTCATCTTATGTAACAATTTACAAAAGAACTTTGAATGTCCTCTGAGGCCAATGACTACAAGAGAATGGGTGCCCAGAATTTATAATTGACTCCAAACTTATTCGGAAAATTACTTTAGCAAAATTTAAAGACAAATCTCAGACTAAATTAACAGCTCCCAAGGATATTTTGTATATGAGGTTGCCTTTTCTGGGGAAAATCCCTTCGACAAACTGCATTTAAAGGAGACATGTATTGGTAAGTATATCATCGTTTTAAATTTAGATTTATCATCTTTATCCATCCCTTTTTCATGTAAATGTTGAATTAAAGATAAACTCCCTTGCCCTCAATGCTCATCAGTTAACTATATCATTACCCAGTGCGGTGACTGCGATCGAATGCGGAACCTACATAGGAAAACAATTACGAAAGCCTTTCCATAATGTATTGATGAGGGCCCATAAAGGTATTTCATTTAGAACTCTAGACAATTTACATCATCCCCGAAATCACCTATGGAGACCCATTCTCTTCAGGAAAACGACCATATAGCTACATGATACGAATTTTTTAATATTAGACAAAAATGAGGAACCAAATTTTCAGCTGTTAGATTTAAGCTTTAACAGTCTTATTTTTAATTTACTGAAGTGGAGAT
>JABUQX010066182.1:17500-27500 GCA_015478945.1 Trachelipus rathkii
AAAAATGTAAAATTTTATACATATTAATTTATTTCATTTGTAATCTAGGTTCGAGGAGCTGCAAAATTTTAAAATCATTTCTTTTGCGCTATTTTGAAAAATTAATTATTAAATACAAAAATAAAATTACAAAAAAGAAATTTAAAATACTTACATGTAGAAGGTGAAGCTTCGCTAAACCCATTTCTCAAGACAATCGTCGGATTTCCATAAGAAAAAATTTAACATTTCTTCTCCACTGGAAGGCAATGTCTGAAAACCCTCCCTTCTCATTATTTTTCGTGAATAGTTGGATGATAGAAAAAAGTGGTAGTGGTTAAAAGGGATAATAATAATATTTAATATAGTGAATAATTGCGTGAACAGTAGTGAAATATAGCGTAGCCGTTTAGAGTATATAAATTTTAATATTAAATCATAGTGGCATAATAATAATAAAAATATTAATATTAAAATATAGTGTTTAGTAGTGATTGATGGTGAAATATAGTGAATTTTGTGTTGAAATAATTGTTTAGCTTTTTAATAAATATTGATAATGATTAAATATCTATATGTATATGCGTGTGTCAATCATTATGTATTTGTATATGTATATATGTATATGCGTAAATATATTATATATATATACTTATATATATATATATAATATAGATAATAATTATATATAATATATAAATATATATAATATTATTTATATATAATATATATATATATATATATATATATATATATAGACATATATCATACATTATTTAAATATGGAAATAAAATACATACCTGCAAATACATTAGCATAAATTGACATGTAGATATACTATATAATATATATATATATATATATATATAATATATATATATATATATATATATATATATATATATATATATAATATATATATTTAATATATATATTATATATTATATATTTATTATAATAATAACTTTAAATTTTAATTATTATTATATATATATATTATATTATATATATATATATATAATAATATATATATATATATATACTATATATATATTTAATATTATATAATATATATATTAATAAATATATTATATATCATATATATATTATATATATATATACTATTTATATATACTGTTATATATATATATCTAATATATATTATAGTATTAAATTCAAATAACAGAAATATAGGTATAAGGAAAATAAATATTTATATGTAATATATATATATTATATATATATATATATATATATTATCTTTATATATATATATATATATATATATATAGATATATATATATATATATATATATATATATATATATATATATATTTTTTCTTACATATAAACACATACACATTTTTATATATATATAATATATTATTATATATATATATATTATATATATATTAATATATATATTATATATATATATATATATATATATATATATTATGTGTGTTGTGTATGTGTTATATATATATATATATATGTTTTTTTGTATTTTATATTATATATTATATTTTATATTATATTGTATTTTATATTATATATATATTGTATTTTATTTTATATATTTAGAGCACTCGCCAAACTAAGCGAGGGTCCCAGGTTCGCAACTGGTAGGGTGGGAGAATGCGAGCTATTCTCTCCTAGGGCTTGGCTCCGTCCTGCTCGGACGTTAATTGAGTACACCCCCTCCTAGATTAGGGCTCTGCCCGAGAGCGGTGGTGTTTATCTTATGTAAAAAAAAAAAAAAAAAAAAAATACATATCTTCTTACACCATCAAATCCACACACAGTCACGATCACCTCATCGTCATTGTCAATGTTAAGCAGATTTTCGAAGTGTTCTCTCTACACTCTCCTTACGTCCATCTCATTAGTCACGAAAGCACCATCCCCATTCATTATCCTATGAAGATTCTTCTTACTTTCTTTCTTAATCTTTTGTACTTCCTTCCAGAACAGCTTCCTATTATCTTGTAAGTCCCCATTCATCCTCCTTCCAAACTGTTCATTTACATTTTTTTTATCCTCATACTCTTATGCAACTTTTAGCCTTCCTCTTTTTCTCCTTATATATTTCCATACACCTTTCTTTCGGAACCTAATCATTGGTTTTTAGCACATTCTACCACGCCTCTTTTTTATTTTTTACTGCCTGCATCACCTCTTCATTCCACTATTCACTATTAACGTTCTTATTTCCTACTTTAGCATCCCCACAAGATTTCTTGCACTACAAATAAACGCTTCCTTCACTTGCGCATAGATTTGCTCAGTTTCATCTTGTACACATTCAACTGACTTATTTGCAAGTGCTCTCACATACTTTTCCTTGTTTATCTGTTCAGTTAACTTCTCAATCCTAATTCTCCCTACTCACATTCGATTTTCTTTCCTCTCCATCTATGCCCCCACTAACTTCATTTTACATAAAACAGCATAATAATCTGATATTTACATCCTCAATCTCTTCACTGATTTAACATCCATCACTTACTTCAACATCTTCAACAAAACAAAATCAATCATTCTCTTCACTTCGACACCATCTTTACCTCATGTATAATGATTGATATTCATGTGTTCAAAAAATGTATTACTTACACACATACCTCTCTCCTTACAGAAATCAATCACCTTCCCAATTTTCTCCAGCAACCCCAAAGGCACCTGTTATGCCATCCCTCTTTCGATCACCTATCTAACCATTCGAGTAATCCAACACAATTATACTGAAGTCCTTACTCACCACATCCAAAATATCATTCAGAATGTTCTAGAAACTCATTCTCCACAACACCCTTAGATGAACCATATGCTACAACCACACCTTAACCTTCTCAAACTTAAATTTAACCATTTGTATTTTAGTATTCACTCAAACAAAATCCACCAAAGATCTGTAGCATAAGTCACTCATGATAATCGCAACTACTTCTCTTCCACTCTCATTCTTCTCCACTACAGCATACAACACCACATATTTGACTACCACACCCAGATACGTCCTCCAGACTATATTTGCTTCATCTCTTCGTAATTCAAGTCAGACAGCAGGACAGATCAAATTTACTTCCTTATCTGAACTACATCCTACGCCATTTATTCCTTTAGATTCACATACATAATCCAGTCGATTACAAAATGCAGTATTAAACCCCGAAAGATAAAGGGTTGTTCAAGTTGGTCCCTGAGCAGGTAGAAACTGCATAGCATGTCCTAGGGTATAAATAAGTGGTAATGGGCCCTACTCCTAACTGGCCTTTTTTAAGGTCGCTGCTCGGCCGCAGAATATGCATTATAGTAATTCTTCAGCCCACATTGGGATGTCCCGCCATGCAGGGATATATTAAATATATAATATATAGTTTATATATATATATATAATCTATGTTAGATATTTATATATATATATTAGTATTCTTATAATATTATTATATATATTATATATACGGTATTATATATAAGGTGCGTTTAGAAGTGGAAGAGGATGTGTGGGATAAAATCTTACTTGCAAACAAATGATTGAGACAATGAGAGAAAAGAAGAATAAATTTGTATTTAGGTTTTTTATTGGATTTGCCAACAGGTATATGATAGGATGAATAGGAAGCTCTTGAACAGGGTAAGTGATATATGGTGTTGGTGGTAGGCTTCTGAATGGAATAAAGTATGTATGTCGATAGTGAAGCGTGTGTAAGAATTAGTGGAGTTGGAAGTGAATTTGGTTTTGATATTATAGCGGAGTGAGGCAGGGAAGTGCTATGTCTTTCTGGTTATTCAATTTGTATTTATGAATGGGGTTATGAAAGAATTAGAGTTAGGGGTGGCAGGCAGAAGATGCTTAGAGATGGATGGAAGAAGAGGGGAGGGTGCTTACTATTATAAAGAGGAGATTATGGTTTTGTGTGGTCGAATTTAAGTGTTTTGAGAGGATTGGTGAAAGGATTGGCAGGGGGTGTAAAGTAGGGTTTGAAAGTAAACGTAATAAGAGTAACTTTATGGTTGTGAGTGAGGACAGTCTCGTGTGAAGTTATGCTGGATGGTAGAACTGGAACAGTTCTGAGTCTAAATACTTTAGGAATATGTTCGGATGAAAGGGAATGTGATGGCGAGTGTAGAGGAAGTTGTGAAAGTAGAAGTGGCTGGACATTTAAATCTTTGGTGGTGTAAAGGGGATAAGTCTTGAGTGCGATGGGGTCTTACATGAGGTATGTTGTTTACATGTGTTGTGTATGTAGTGAAAATTATGCCTGGAATAAGAGTATGATCTTGAAGTAAAATTATTTGAGATGGACAATCTTAGCGGCCGTGTTAGGTGTGAGAACGAACGTGATAAAATGAGGATGAAGCATTAGATCAGGTTGTGTGATGTGAAGAATGGAGTAAACTGAGAAGATAATGAAAAGTACGTTGAGATGGTTTGGGTCATGCTTAACGCACACGATTAAAGTCGGTTGGTTAAGCGGATGTATTGTGGCGAGTGTGATGGGAATCGAACCGGCTGAAAGACAGAAGAAAAAGTGGATTAATCAGTAAAGGAATGCCTGGAGGAAAGAAATGTTGAGTTTGGCAGAGGCGAGAAGAAATGTGCGTAATAGGAGTAATTGCTGGGTTTTGTGAGGGGTATGATTGTGCTACCTGGGCCAAGGGAGAACTTACATTTTAGCGAGATGCCATCGTGAAGGCCTTGAAGCTCTAGGTGGATTTTTCTGACTTGCGGGGAGTTCTCACTAAAGGGTATAAAAGGGACGGTAGGCTGGGCTTTCTTTTCGACTTGTCATATTCTTTTACTACTTTTCTGTTTCAGTGCATGCTACGCACCTTACTGCATCTTTGGGGGAGAAGGTGGTGATGATATATATAATATATATATATTATATATAATATATATTATATATATATATATAATATATATATTATATATATATATATATATATATATTTTTATTTTATATTATAAATAGCGGCGTAAGGTGATTTTTTACGTGGAGAGGGTGGAAATAATTTTGTTTGTAAATTCTTGTCATGTGATTCTTGTAACATTTTGCTAATTGTAATGCCTTTTGCTGGTTATTTCAACACGGAGCTTATATATATATATTACAGCTTTCAAAACAAGTTAAAACTATTATCTTCAGTATCACTTTTTTCGTCCGATTTTGTTGATAAATGAGAAGAATCTGAAGATTGGTTTAAAGTAGTGGAAACTGTATTCCTTTCCTTTATACAACATAAGTAGTAATGCTTACGAAAGCAAAGGGATGGGTATATCTTGGGTACCCTGTTCAGCGTCTTTCGTGAGGCTTTTTCGGGGCCTCCGCCGAGGGCGTACTCTGGTGTACTTTTCGGAGTCTGGGGGCCCTACTGGGGGCTGGTCCCCCCTGGGGTCCCCTATTTCTATTGCTTCGCCATGAACATGCGTGAGTACATGTGTACTAGACCACATGCTCACGAACTTTCATGAGCGTTTTTTACCCTACCCCCCTTAGTTCATCCCCTACCCCCCTATGAAGTATTCAGCTTATAGGCTGGACCAGGGCTCGAGCCCTGGGTCTTTCCTGAGTGATATTTGGACACTACACGGCATGGCTCCTTTAAAGTTAACTTTTGGGTTGTCTGTTTTTATTTTGGGGCTGGGCCCAGGGGTCCTTTTTAATTGCTTTGCCATGTACGTGAAGTGAGATGTGACTGGTGCATAGCACATCTCATACACTTCATGAACATTATTTTCCCTACCCCCTTTGTTCTCCCCTACACCCCTTTGTTCTCGTCACCATATACGTTCGTGATATGTGCTCATGTAACCACCCTAATCCGTGTACGAGGCTTAGCCTGTACAAATGGGTGGCGTAAGCCACGTCCATGAAAGTGCTGAGACCTACTTTCACGAAAGTACTGAGCTTTGTTAGCTAGCGTGTACAATTGAAAGTTGCTAAGCTACTTCATGAACATGAAGTGCCGGTTACTAGTAAGTAACCTCAAGTGTACTGACCACCGCGTGACAGCCTCAAAAGACTTTCCGGTTCAAAACCTGGGTTCACCCAACGGAACGCGACGCGGACCGCCGGTCCGGAAAGCCGCGCGAGCGCCCGCAGCGCAATATTACGCCGCGCGCGAAACGCAAAAATATTCGTGGGTTATGGAAAAATTTTCAATATAATGAATAATGGGTGAGGCTTGAGGTAGTGTTAGTGATGTTGTTAGGGTTATATATATATATATATATATATATATATTATATATATATATTATATATATATTTATATATTATTATATATATATTTATATATATATATATATATATATATATATTTATATTTTATATATAATATTTTTGTTTTTATCTGAAAAAATTAATGCTTTTCATGTTTATCAACGTAAAAATTACGTTTTCTTTTAAAGCAGTAATCAGTAAATCAAACCACACATCAAACCTCCTAACCAAGCTATGATTGATCTATTGATCTATTGATCTATTGATCTATTGAATTAAGTCATATTTTTTATTAAAATTGTTGTGTTTTACTACCCTAAAGACGTAAAGGCGTTGCGCCAGAGGGGTCCCCCTCTCACCCCTCTTGGCGGAACGTCTTTACGTCTTTACGTCTTAACGTCTTTACGTCTTTACGTCTTTAGGGTACGTAAAAACGTGTTTTTACTAACCCTAAGGACTAAAGACGGTTTGGGCAGCTGTGTGGTAGAGGGGGTCCCCCTCGCACCCCTCGTGCGCTCCGTCTTTACGTCTTTCACGTTTTACCGTTTTACTGTCACACATCTAATTTTTGTTTATTAACATGGTGTGTGTGTGTGTGTGTGTGTGTGTGTGTGTGTGTATTGTGTTTGTTTTTAATTGTACTAACCAAATGCAGTGACATCATAGCCAGATCAAATGAGACAGGGGATAGCTGAGTATAAATAATAGTGAGATAATATATATAATATATATATATTAATATATATATATATATATATATTATATATATTATATATTATATTATATATTATAATATATATAGTATTATATATATATATATATATATATATATTATATATTCATATATAAATGAAAAAGAAGAAGTCTCACATGGGATGTATTCGTACTTAACAGGTTTATGTGTGTTTTCAGTACTCGCTAAGAGTCTGAGGACCCACTTAAAGGGGTCCTGGCTGAATGAAGCTGAATGATGATGAAGTAAAAATGGGGGGGTATAGAGCTGAAAGAGACTGATATGGAGATACCTCGCACCGGAAAACTTGCTTATACGACTTATTTATAAGATGTATGTAGTTGAGCTTTTATAGTAGATTTCCTATATTTTATTTCATTGAAAACTTGTTTCAATCGTTATTAGTTTTTGTTTTTAAGAAAAAGTTGTCAAATTTTCAATAAAACAATGTTTTGCTGGACCTAAGCAAGTAAAAAAATACGTGAGCCCCCCCTCAATGGGTGCCCTCCCCAAACTGTCCTACCGTATTTTACTGCTTTATGTTTCACTATCGTTTTCAGTTTCAGGTCCTAGTTATAACATTGGCAGTAGTAGTAGTAGTAGAGTGAAGTAGTAAGTAGTAGTAGTAGTGAGTAGTAGTAGTAATAGTAGTAAGAAGTAGTAGTAGTAGTAATAGTTAGTAGTAGAATCAATGTGAGAATAGCATGATTAAGAGGTTAATAATGTACAAAGATCCAGAACAAGATAGCTAATATAAATATTATATATTATATTATATTATATATACTATATATATATAATAATATATATATATATTATATACTATATTATATATATATTATTAATTATATATATATATATATATATATATATATTAAATATAATATAAAACCATGACAACATCATCAAACTAAACAACAACAACAACAATGTCGACACTAACAACAACAACAACAACAACAATAAACACAACAACAACAACACAACAACAACACAACAACATAACAAACAACAAAACACAACAACAACACACACAACACAACACAACACAACAAAAACAACAACACACAACAAACAACAACAACAACAACAACAACACAACAACACAACACACAACAAAGAAAAAGAAAACGACATCAACAAAAACTTAGGTCCCCTAACTATCTTTTATCAAAATATAACCATTATGGACTGCGGATAAACGTTGACATTAACAAAGTCTCCAATGAAGCTAACCAAGACAAATGTTTCTAACATAATTTTCTAACATAGCTAGATTTTTCAGATTGAGATATTAATAAGTCACTTATTTTTATGTTTAATACGGAAACATTTCAGTAAAACGTTTTTACTGACCCTAAGTACTTAAAGCAGTCGGGGCTAATAGCCGCGTCCTGCATGGGTCATCACACCCTTCTCTCCGCAATGCTTTACCTGGCTTTATAGCTTTTACGTATGTTTGTAATCCCATTTCATGAAAATATACAGGTAATAATAATAAGATTCTTCTACTAACAGCAGAATACTGGAAACAGAAGTAAAAGATGCTATGTTACATAAACATTAAGCTAGAATGGATACGTGGTAAGTAGAAGTAGTAGTAGTAATAGTAGTAGTAGTAGTAGTAGTAGTAGTAGTAGTAGTAGTAGTAGTAGTAGTAGTATAGTAGTAGCAGTGGTCGTAGTAGTAGCAGTGGTCGTAGTGTACCAGTGGTTCCGTAGTAGTAGCAGTAAAGAGGTAGTAGCATGGTCATAGTAGTGCAGTAATAGTAGTAATGGCTGTAGTAGTAGTAGTAGTAGCAGTAGTAGTGGTGGTGGTAGTAGTTATAGTAGAAACTTATTACTATTAAATATATCACCCCAACTCTATTCAATCGTATACATTTTTAGATTTTCACAAAGCTTTAAACACGGAGTTAAATTGTAACATTTAATAAAAGTTTTCCACTGAAACAACCACGAATCACTAAAGCTAGCTAAAAACTAATCTTAATTCGTATCAGTGAACGACATCCCCGACTGCGATTGGGCCGTTAAGCCTAATCACAGTGAAGGATTGTTTGATAAGAGATCCCAAAACATAGATAGCTGAAGAAGAAGAAGAAGATGAGTCATCGGAGGCTCTGGTTCAGGATCCTGAGTCGGAGCCAGACTGGAAGTCTGGCTCCAGACGCGGGTCTGAGTCGCAATATTACTACGCAGACGCTGAAATATTTTCTACTTGAGATGTTATAGGGGCGAAAAAATGGCGAATATATATATATATATTAATAATATATTTATTATATATATATATTATATATATTATATATTATATATTAATTATATATATATATTATATATATATATATATATTATATTATATATATATATATATTATATATATATAATATATATATATATATATATATATATATATATTAAAATGTTGATAGAAAAAAACAATAGAATGGAATAAAGGGATGGATGTGGCGTTTATGGACTTTGAAAAAGCCTTTGATAGGATTGATAGGGAAAATCTATGGCTAGCACTGGATGAAGAAGAGTATGAAGTACCATAAAAATTAAAATGCGCAATAAAAAGTACATACAGCGGTACAAGAAATAAGATAAGGGGAGAGGTAAGAGAAGAAGGATGGTTTGAGGTGAGTTTAGGAGTAAGACAGGGATGTGTGCTCTTGCCCCTGCTATTCATATTATACATGGATTACGGACTTAAGAGCATATGTAGACAGGTGGACAATGAGCACACACTACTATACACAGATGATGCAGCATTGATAGCGGGCGAGGGGCGGACTTGCAAGAAATGTTGAACAGATGGGTTGCCCAAATTGGTGAAATAGGTATGAAGATGAATACGGAGAAGACGGATGTAATGAGAATAGCTAGAGAAAGAACAAAACTGAACATCAATATAGAAGGAAGAGGACTACATCAGGTGGATAAATTCAAACACACAGGAGATCAGGCAGGGGAGATAGTGCATACAGTACTGAAAGAAACAGCTATACCAAAAGAAGTGAAAATGGTGATGTGCAAAACAATACTGAGACCA